>JAVFBZ010162822.1:2647-12955 GCA_032466195.1 Katharina tunicata
TACACCATATAATTTAACATGGTGAAATACCAAAGCTCGTATATTTTTCTGGTGTAGGATGGCAGGGTCACAAGCTTATGTTTGGAATAATATGTAAATGTGGGGAAATAATTAGGTCAATAATTCATTTTAGCTAGTTATATGTTCGTCCGCATTGGTAGCGTTTCGTGTAGCTTTTGTCTAACAACAAAATAGGGGGGGTTATTGAATCTGTTTGTGTTCAAATTGTAAGCCTACCAACAGACGTTTCAGTTGCTTGAATAAATTCAACTCAATAGCCTGTAGGCCGTTGGTTTGAGGACTTGTGTTTCTTGTGACTTGTGAAAAGTCGGTTTTACGAAATAATATTCGCTGATGATGTTTACTTCATCAGCCTGTTAAATGCTTTCAAAATCAACACTAAATTGTATCTTTGACCACCATATACAGCTACACCCACCAACTTCTTATCATGAACCCACTCTATATGCAGACATTGTATCGTATTCTTCTCTTCTTGTTATGAACTTTCCGGTTCTCTGTCGATACTTATTTCTGAGCAGCTTTGAGATTCGTAGTACTAGTCCAAGGTTATCCCAAAGATGTTCAATGCAAGATCTAATAAAATAAGTTGAATTTCGAAGCAGTTTCCAGAAACTGAGTGCGATAGTGTGTAGCATGAAAATCGTAACATTTCTTTGTTTGATTGGGGTTTTACGCCGTGCTCAAGGTCATTTCGCTTATACGATGGCGTGCCAGCCAACGCGGTGAAGGAAAACAATGCTGGCAACATGCAAGGCAGGACAAAACATTAACATAACCGAACAGGACGCCACAACAAACCGGAATCCTGTTTGTGACCCTTAGCTCACAGAGCACAGGATGGTAACATTGCCTGGTTGCAGATGTTTTCATCATCATTTGGGACATGAACTGCCACGGCAAACAAAGACATGCCCGGTGGTTATGACGTGTGTTGCCTCACACTCTTCATACAGTACTATGAAAACATAAAATGTCAAAATGAGTTCGTGTTGAAGAAAAATCCCCTGACACACGGACACTGTGCTTAAAACGAAAAAGAACACGAAAAACAATTGACCAAGAGGATAGAATTCTGTGAAATCTCTGACATTAGATCAAGGCGTAATATACCATCGCTATACCACTACTTCGTTTGATCGATCCTTGGTTTATTTAAGTTTACTGAAAATAAATCAATGAACAAACCAAACAAGATTTAAAGTTCTGAGAAGTTTAATCGCATACAACATTATATCAAAATTTCTTTCTGGCATAGAGGAATGGAGAGCTCGGACAAGTTATGGAATTTGTAACAGACAAAATACAAACAGATATATAACATCATCATATAATTTATATAGCATCACAAATTACAAGTTAAACTGTCAACACGTAATGATTTATCTGTTACACAAACGTATAAAAGAATTCTCCACAAGTAACCGTAGCTGTGAGAGTTACCCCCCTTGCTCACTGAGCCTTTTAGAACCTTTGTTACAATTATAATGTTGTTTGGCTGTATTTTGGCAAGGAATGCATGACTGTCTGTCAAAATATATTCTAAAATAAATTATGCTACAAGGTAAAAGCTATAAATTTATATTGTAAATAATCTTATGTAAGTTAAAATGAAGATATTGGGGGTGAGATGTTACAATGTATTTCATTACAGGAAAAAGTGATCCAAAGCAAACTACTTTAATATCGGTGGAGAGTCTGAGACATGGGTAAATACATTTTTGTACTTCTTTAAATATAACTATTATTTTTAATTTAAATTTTGAATGGAATAATTTAAATTTGGATGGGATATTTAATTGAGGAATGTCTTCTTGAGATAAACAACACGCTGCTACACGTACTACTGGTTGTAGCAAATTGGAACTTGTGTGGACCTAAAGTTGACAACTGACAGGTAAGTTGACAATAGTTATCTTGGCATTTAATATTTACTGGTATTATATATGTATTGTGCCTGACTTGGTTACAATTTCAAGATGAGTATAAACCAGAACCTGCATTGGTCAAAACCTAGAAGGTGCTTAATTAAAAAACAAAAAATCACGTATTTCCATGTTTTGAAGTGACATTATATGATTAGAGTATAGGGCTTAACTTTGAAAGGCTTGCCCCATGGATAAAACTATGTGGCTTCATCAAAATACAAAAATTCTTCGAAGCCATGAAATAGAAAATAAATAAAACCTCTTTAATAGTCATATAACAACTGCTTAAATTGAAACTCAAATATACACAAACAAGAAAGGAAGCAATTTGGCTAAATGTTGAAGAATTAAAACAGTGATAAAATAGTTAGTTGTTCATCCATGTGAATACATCTATACATGTCTCTTCAAAGGGCTAATACATGTATTGGTTCACCTTCCCACTTACATGTACAACTTTAAACAGGTCATATTTAACAGAGATACAAAATCAAAACATCCAACTTAAGTTGAAAGAAATGTTGATGGGGGCCGGGGAAAAAGAATAAATTTTAACTAAACAAAGTCATCTCTATCAAGATGCCCTTATTTTCTCCATCAAATTCACTTTTACAGTTTAACCATTCATTAGATTTCCAGCCAGATCATTAAATGGATCAGCTAAATTAGCAGTGATTAAAATAAACAAATTTACCAAATTGAAAAAAGAATTTCTACCAACAAAATCGTAGCATTTCCAGACAAATCGCATGCAAATGATACAATGTCAATCCTATTAGCGCAATAATGCATATTATCAGCTTTTTAATTGCAATTTAAGTCATGATATCCCCTCTGTATTTATTTAAGTTTGAAAGAGTGCAGAATTTACAAACAATTGGAGCACAATTTTAATACTATATCTTTTGAGCTGTACTATATTGAATGTACAATGTAGGGTTAACATAAACATGATGACCTAAACTAGGCCAACAAAATTTAACAAATATATATTGTTACAGAGGTGGTAACAATGTGCATGTACATGTCTTTCCAAATAGACATTCTCAAATGTTATAATTCCTTATGAATAACAGGTACCGCCATAGTTATACCGAGAAGGCATCTTTACATTCATGTATATGTGTACATGGAATTATTTAAAGACAACCACAAGTTACATACAAGGTTAAGAATGTAAAGTATTGCTGAAAGCACAGATCAAAATGAGATATAAAATAGAATACTTGAGATATGGCTTGTAGAACAAGGGAGATAACATGGCTTGCAGAACATGGGAAATAACTTTATTGTTCACATGACGAAGGGAGGTAACTCAAACCCAAACACCATCTGGATTTTCACTGGTGGCTACTGTTGCAGTAAAATTCTGTGGACTAACAGCTGGTTTCAGAGTTGTTGAGGGTCGAGATAATTGCTTAAACAATGCAGACTCTGTAAAAGAAATAAGTTAAATCAAATAAGGAATAAGTCATGCTAAAATTCAACTCCACTAAAAGAAAAAAATCTGATGTGCCATTTAGTGATGCATGTTATAGTTACAAAAGAGTCTCAAAGCTATTTTCTTTATTTCAATGCGTTTACTGTGTATAATAAGGTAATTTCCCTGATATGGTTCTGTGGCAGACTGGATAAGGTAACCACCCAAGACAGCAGTGGCGAGAAACAAGGACAGGCCATGACAAACACAGGATGCATTGATTGACAACAAGTGATAGTCAAGATGGCCTCCCCTCCCAGCTCTTACATGTACATGTAGCTCAGAGACCACTAGAACACTAGATGGTGACAAAAGTACCTCAACAACCACTCTTTAACTGTGAGCCTGAAGGGCATCTGGATAGTGGTCAATACATACTGCAAACACAAGCACGCAACTATTGTCTTTTACCTTTTCAAATTCCATAAAAATAGTCATGCATTCTTTATAGTGTTTAAGAATTAAATCATATGATAATAATCACTAATCATTCTTCACTAAAGCTAAGAACATTATCACCACTGCTTATTTATTTCCAGATGAATGAAAATAGCTTGAAATCCATGTAAGGCACTCTGAGATTCTTATCTGCATAAAAGTCTACATGTGATGTAGCTACTGTAAATTGATTGCCATGACGGAAACCCAATGCAGCCATGTTAATAATTTCATGTGTCATTAAAGTGTAATGATACATTGAACGATGACAGATGTAGCCAACTAAGACAACCTACCTTCTTCAAGTCCTATTGTTGGTGTTAACGGTGGAGTGATCACAAATTGCTGTAAATTAGCCTCTTTCAGAGTATTTTCTAACTCTGCAATTTCTGTCTTTTTATTTAAAATTGTTGCCTCCAAGGCATTCACTTCTTTGGTTAAATCCTCCATCTTGTCTAGATCTTCTGTATGTTGCACTAGACTTGTGTTGATCTGTTTTTGAATGTCTGCAATTTCTTTAACAGTTTTTAATTCCGACTCTTTAGCATTTTTTTCACTTTCGGCAATGTCTTTCTGCATGGTTTCTATTTCGTTATTAATACTATCTTTTTTCAATGTCATTTTCACCAGTTCTTGCTCAGAGTGAGTGAGCTTCGCTTTCAGTGACTCTATGTGAGATTTTATTGACTGTTCAGATTCGGTTTCAGACTCTAGTAGTTCATGCCACCGTGTTGCGTCAATCTCCAGCAATTCTTTGTCACTATCACCATGTTTTTGCTCCCAGGTGAGGATTTCAGTCTCCAGTTCCTTTAGTCTATCCTCGTCGGCTTTCCCTCGCTCTTCCAAATTCTTGATTTCTACAATGATAAATTAAATTTTAAAACTAGACTAAATTACAATCTATTGCAATTGAATACAATTATTATTACTATCGATAAAGATTCAGAATAGGAGAAAGTCTGAGTAACTGTTCTTTCTTTAAAAACAATTGACGAGGTGAAGCAGAGATTATATTTAAGAATAGACAGTCAAATGAACATAACTTTCTCCAACTAAAAACCGTAGTCCCTTACTAAATAATGTACTTTATGTGTCCCCTTACACGAAGAACATACATGTAGGTCGTCAACTGATATATCTGTTCTATAATGGATTGCAGTGAAATCACCGACCTTTGAAAGAGTGGTGTTTTACCTGGCTGTAAATGCCTGCTAATAACACTAGGCAGTTGACTTTTACCATGGAGGCAGACAAAGATAATATAATAGTATGGAGTAACTGTGTGGAGTACTTGTATTTTTAGGTTTTCTAATCCCTCTACTTTTGGATCCGAGTTATTTGCCATTGAATACAATTTTGTTTTCCCTGGTATTAACTTCATGTGTTTATACCTGTTTTATTATTGTTAGCTTGTCCATGTAAAGATGGTAAATGATCTTATACGGGTTGCCATTTGTGTCTTGTTACATCGTCATGTACATTTCCCAAAATAGTACATTTCTTGCTCAAAAAGAATATTTAGGAGAAGTTTACATTCTTGACAAAAAATGTACAATTTGACAATAGAGTGACGCCATAGCTATCATTTGAGAGACAGAATAATGAGAAAAACTTAAAGTTATTTTACTTATGTGGCTATGGTGATGACAGCGAAACCAGCAAAAACAGTGCTGAAAGTGACGGGCAGCTTCCCCTCATACACATGTACATGTATGTCATCAGTTGACTGTAGCTACATGTAGTCATGGCAACTGCCTTATATACAAATGTAATCGGTTGACCCATTACCGGCAACTTTGGCTCATGCACATGTCATTCTAGAGACCAGTTCTTTTGAAAATGCCAGTATAAACTTTTTTGTGTGAAATTATAGTTAGCAAAAAACCAACAGACTATAAAAGTCCAGTTACAGGCTTCGTTTTTTGTGAATAAATAAATAAATAAAATAAATAAATCAATAAATATGGACTACAATTACACTGCTGTGCATATATGTACATGCATACATTTATTTATGCTATTAATAATATAATAGTATAGGTTAAAAAAGGTCTAAAAATAAAAACTTTGATAAAGTGGGAATATCAATAAACTTACAGTAGGCATAAACACTGTACATGTACATTACATGTAAACACATCATCATTAATGTGAAACAACAAGTACAGATTACAAGTGAAACTTTTTTCATCACATGGGAACAATTCATTGTACACTATAACAATTTGCTCCTTGTCATTTGGTGGGTAAATTTATACTACAAGTAGTGAATAGTTTATAGATATACATACAATATACTTATTCATAAGGCATAAGACAGTGAGGCTAATTAATAGATCAGACATGCCTTAGTCATTAATAAAACTCAAGCATGATGATCACATTAAGAATGTTACTCTTAGAGACTGAGACATATGTATCAATTAGGATAAAAAAATTAGTATTTGTGCTTTATGGATTTGTTGGGCATGGTTTGTAATTAGGACATTATATGCACAGTGTAGTGATTAATAAGAGAGTAAACGATTAACCCTTACAAAGACAGTACATGTAAACAAACATGTGTATGTATTATTCTTTTACTTCACCAGGTCTGAGGTCATTCAAATCAGGTTAGTTTTGAGAAGAATTTTATAAAATTATACAGAGCTATTAGTGATCTGTACAGGATTGATAATTTTTGGTGGCAGGTCAATTAGTTATCTTACTTCATATTTCTGCAAAATCAAAAACCTTTCTGTTGTCAAGGTGCAGATATAAACACTAGAATCAAGATATTATTATATACCACAAGTGTATACTTCTGGAAACTAAACAGAGTAAACGCATCATCCGTGCAAACGCACACTGGCAGTTTCTGTGAAATACCAGGTCGAAAAAGAAATAACTGGTTAACCCAAAAAATGTAAGCCAGTTTGTTTATGTGCTGTACAAGGGCATTTTTGTACAAAATATTTACGCACATGTTCAATTTAATAAGATTTGTGCATGCCCTTTTACAAATGTATGTATTGAGCTAAAGATTTTTAGATGTATAAAATACAATTATAAACTGACCTGTTTCTATGATGTTGATCTGAGATTCCTGGAGCTGTAGCCTCTCTTGTTGTAAAGCCACCAGTCTAACTAAGCTGGAGTATTCCGGAGATTCATCAGAGGATGAGGTACTGTCAGTTTTAGACTGTTCTATCACATGGTTCCGAACCCTTGAACCGTCACTCTTAGACTGAGAGACAGACTGAGAGCGATTACCAACCCTCGATTGAGATGACGAGGAACTGGGAAAGTTTTTGTCTAAATCATACTCCTCAAACTCGGGTAAGGGGCTTGAGGACCTGGCTTCCTGGAAGTCGGGAGGGGAATTCTGGGACAGGTAGGTATCGAGAGATTTTGTTCCATTTGTGTTTGAGACATAGCCCCTCTGAACCCTAGGTTTGGGAATAGGTCTAGCATTAGATCTACTCAACTGAGAACCGGTTGTCTTCTGTGGGTTAAGAGGGACTGAGGGGCGGACCGCTTTCCTCTTATGGGTGCGTTCTAAACTATTATGTGGAGAATGTGACTCGAGTTTGTGATTGGTTGGATGAAGAGCACCGGGATGTCCATGATTAATGGTACGTAATGGCGATTTGGCTGAGGATGACACAGGGGATGTGGTGGATGAGGAGCCAGCTTCACTCTCCTCCGAAATAGAACTCTCCTGGAATGCATCCCGAAAACGTTCTTTTTTCTTGGCAGGAGACGCGATGGAGTTCCCTGAATGAGCCCCACTAAATGTAAATGAGCGTTTGATGGAGGTGTCTCCTTGTTGAGGTGGGGTAAAATTGTGAGAAAAACGGTCCTTTTTCTCTTGTGACACTTTTGACTTTGCTGGAGACTTTAATCCATCTGTATCAGTCTGTATTAACATAAATTGAACGTCTGTGGCGTATTCACCCCATTTTTGTAACACCTGTAGTGGCTGTTCTACAGGTGCTAATGGCCGCTCGTTATTACGCCATCTCTCTATCAAGGTAAATCTACCTGTGCGTCCTGTGGCGTGGGCGAGAGCCAACACAATATCCTGACATGTTGTGCCCTCAGATACCCCACAAATCACCCTTTGTATTCCATCCACCCACACCTTAAACTCCATGTCCACCTTTAACAACACATGACGAAATCACAAACACAGAACTGGCCACTGGTCAACAGGACAGATCATGGGAAATATCCTTCCTCTGTAGCCCGAGTGAGACAGGCTTAATCCTCCCATCTCTGTGTACACCTTGTTACATCTCCATATCAGACAGTCTGCAAAAACACAAACATTAAACCTCAATGACAAGGGGCTAAATCACTGATGAACAGACAATCATGTAATAGAAAACATAGGGGTCGAGATGACATTTTATTAACTCAGAGAAAAACTCTGGGACAAACCCCTGAAGCTGAAGCTACAGTGTATTGCATGAAGTAAAACTCTGTGTTGACAGGGCCTGAATATATTTGAGTGGGATTCAAAGTCCTCACAGCTTCTGAACTGGTCTGGCTCTTAAGCAGTCGGTCTGAACCACTGACAGGCGTTAATACACTATTATCTCACTTGGATTCTTATTATTTGTCCTATTTGCCCTACATATCTATATATACATTGTGGACAACATAAAGCCAGCTATTCACATGGACACATGTCAATATCACAGCTGATTGAGAGCTATACAGTTATCATTAATCACAATGCCATACACACATACATACATCGTTATTAATAAATACACTGCATCCTCTGCCCTGCTCATTTTGAAATATTCTTATACTCCTGGTTTATGTGTATATGTTATACATATACCGTCTTATACCGGTATTATAGTAACTCTTCTTTAAGAAAATTATTTTGCAACGAAAATATACCAGAATTTGTTAATCCATAATATCTTATATTATTCTCATGTGGTACATGTACGTACAGTAGACAAGCATGTACAAATTATATACTTTTTACATGTACATGTACCAAAGGCAATATTACTATAATACATACTCTGATTAGTTTGTCCAAACACTCATTACTCCCCCCATTCTCATGGTACTTAAGATATTCAAACCGACACTGGTCATATGTTTATAGTGGGGTAGTAAATTCCTGACGGATAGAGAGCTTGTATGTAACCTCCAACCACTGTCTGAACTATTAAGAGTGTCTGAACACTTGGAAGTTTGACGGTATATATAACCTTTACTCTTAACAATATATAACCTTTATACACATACATGTACTGTATTTGACAGAAATTATTTTAAAGATAACAGATACTGAAAGCCCGATACAAAAATACATGCATGCGTACAATTATCGCATACATGTTATCAACTTGACATGTATTGAATCATCATCAGCCTACATTTGTGTTTTACCAATCTGATCAAAATTGGGTACAGTTCTATCAACTTTATCCCTTCTTCTTGATATTGATCAAACCAATTAAATCAAAACTCAGTAATAATTATTAACATACATGAAGCAGATCACATTGTCAATTTGAAGAAGTCTGATATTGATTATCTCTCCATCTGTATCTCATAAAGACTGAATAATTTGATATCATATACAATTCATACACATGTAGAAATATAACATACTCATGAGCACAGAAATCTATTCTCTGAATAGTAAGTAATTTTCATCTTGCTGATTTTTTTCAGCAAAATATTGATACATGTATGTATCCTTTCAAAATGTATTTTTTACACAAATAAATATAATTTTGCTTTGCTATTTATTATTTCGTTTCTCAAAAGATATAAATATTATCTTCCTAATTGTTAAATATCACAGGCAATTAGCATTTAAAGAGACAGCAATGTTCAACATAAAAATATCTGATACCTTATTTTCATTTCACTTTAAAAGTTCTAGCCAGGCAAAAAACTAAGCAGGTGCAACCACTTTATAAAAATATAAAGAAAACTGCTTGTCGTTAAATATATCCATCATATACAATAAACGACAAAGCTATACATCAAATTTTCTCTAAAATGTTCCAAAGGTGCCGGAAACAGAGATACAATATGAGATGCTTGAATCACACATGTAAATTTTATCAGGAAATGTTTAATATCTTTCACTTTTTAACATAAAATGTATCTTACAATATCACAGGTACAGTAATAATACATGTAGCTCTATTTTCAACTTATCCCTCTTTAATAGTTCTTATATTATTTTGGGTGTACATGTACTTGTATGTCAAAAAGACTAAAAAACAAGACATTCATGGCATATGTCTATATGATATCACATTTTATCTTAATCACTCTAACACAAAATATAACTATTTACATGGTAAACAGGCAGCGTTGAAATAACAAAACTGTGTCAATTATTTCCTTTTGCCTGAAGGTAAAAGAAACACACATTTGGTAGCGAATTCCCATTTCCTATTCTGAAATGTGGTTTTC
>JAVFBZ010162844.1:0-17501 GCA_032466195.1 Katharina tunicata
ATGATCTTCTGAAACATTCCAGTAACAATGTGCAACCCTACAAAACTGTTTGAGTTAACATATGTGTACAAAATTGTTTCTTTTTTTAAGAGTGTATAACGCTACCCAACAGTACTGAATAAAACTTTTAATTTTCGTGAGCTAGAAATTCAACGGAAACCCCACACAGAAACATTATGCATATCTGCATTTCGTGGTCTGTCAATTCAGGATTTTCATAGATTTGTGTTTTATTATTTTTATTGCATGGACAGAAAAGTGTCGTGTTAAGGGTATTCGAGGATTTGATGAGCCGGTGTGTGTGTCTGAGGGAGGCAGGGCTGGTTGTTCTCAATGTGGAGACAAGCAAGTCGTTAACAATTGTCCCGTCATGTGTGGAGCTTGTGATCGTAAGTCTCATCACATTACTCTATCAGATGCAGCTATAACTTCTTCGTTATGAAGGAGACCACAAGGTATCCATAAGCGGTTTAATTGTTTTACACAGGTATATTATGGAATGGATTTTATTTAACTTGTTAATAAAAATGAATGCAGATCAAATAATTAGTTATAGTAATTGTAAATGAAAATCTATAATATGTTTAATTGCAAAATTCGTCAAAATACACAAATGATCAATTGCTTCAACCTGGGAGTAGGACGATTTAAATGTTCCCTTTTCTTACCGTAGTCTTAGTTTTGATTGGTTTATGGGGTTATTCGTCATTCCTAATTTACCACACTAAAATTTGACGTTAAAAACTTGAAAAGCTAAGAATTGGTTGTACAGTTTTTGTAAAGGCATAAGCTAGTTAACAGGCCTAGGTTGTTGTGTTTGTAATCGGCTCGCGTGATTTCAGACCTTCTGATATTAACTTATGAACATTCGGTGGGTGTGTAAGTTACCGCGGAAAGGTCAGGTATCACGCGAGACCATTTCTGTATTACAGCTCCTTGCGGTAATAAAACATGCCAGAACGGAGGAGCCCTGAAGATAGACGGATCATGTGACTGTAAATGTCAACCTTTCTACGAGGGCAAGCTGTGTGAGACGTGTAAGTATATTTAATGCGTCCAAATTTAAAAAAAATAGTGTAATGAATTATTCTGCAGCGTGAAAATTGAAAATGTGAATTGATTAAAATCGGAATAGTCTCTGACAGTTAAATAAATAGTCTCTTTCATTGTTTTTGCATTGCTGTTTAAATTTCATTGATGAAATACAATAAAACGAGGTGTGTGTAACAGAATAGTATTTGCTATATATTCTATTTATTTGATGTAGTGGTGTGTCCAGATAAAGACCGTAGGTTGTGTGAAGAGAAGATAGAGTCTGACTGCTTGTCAGATACGGTGCTTTGGAAGACGTGTCCGTACCTATGTTCTCTTTGTGTGGCTCGTAAGTGTAATTCTTACCATAGAACGTATGTTACGCTTCTGTTGTTCGTAAATATTAATTGATCGCATAAGGAATTAGGTACAGCTCATTCTTATTCATATCCATGCCAAAGAGTTTTGGTTCATAACTGTTTGGCACAGGGATTTTTTGTGTACCCAGCTTCTTTGCTTCCAACGGTAAATTGTCGATTGTTCGCTAAAGTTCTTCGACCAGTAAAACGTTTGTAACTCGTTTTTAATATTCGTTCAGTGAAACCTTTGTTGATTGAATGGACTTCTGGTACAACATTATGAAAGAAACAATGCTGCTCTGAAATCTTTTATAAATGTATAAACAACATGAAAATCTCTGTTTCTGAACAATGTTTAAGTTACATCCTAGTTTTTCTCTGTGGAACCTCCAAGTTTTCTTTGTTCGAGTACTTTACACTGACTTTCCTCTTAAATTGTTTTCTCTGCTTAGTTTGCTGCTTTTTCTCATTTGTGCCTTTCTTAGGGGTAAATCTATGTTAGTAACTGTTTTTGCACTATGTTGACTTTTGTTCCCTTATAGAATCATATTTAAAAAAGAGTTTTTATTTCTTGAAGTAACAATACTAATAATCCCTGAAATCAAGAAATTTAATTTATAAATTCGCTTAGTGCTAGATGGTCGATATTTCGGTCATCTTGATAACGTTGTTATCATTAACCTCCATCTTGTTTTGTTGTTTATTGCAGCAACCACCCTGCCTCCCCCAGTGTACGTGTCTCAACATGGATGCCAGTTTGTTGGCTATCGGTTTGTCAAAGGTATTTATTCTAAAATAAAACATTGTTACTTGTCAGTCATACATAGCAGAGCATTGCATAAATTGTGAAATTATCAGGCTTCCTCTAGGTATACTGTTTGATGGAATGTGCCACACATGCCACCACTATTGCCAACAACAACAGCTTCGTATTGTTTTAAATTTTCAAAGCATGCGCTGAATGTTGCTTTAGTCTGTTTTCTTCTTTGCCAAAATATTTATAAATGTTTTGAGATGATCTTTTGATCAGTTCAGGCCACCATATGAGTTAATTGTCTGGTTTTAGCAAGGAAATTCTTCTCATGAAAACGTCCCCAAGTTCGAGTTCGTCTTCACTATAACAAAAATGTATAGGACAGAGGATATTGACGTTCCTGAGTGGAAGTTATTCCCGCTAGAATTTTCCCGGTTCCATTTTATATTTAGAACATCGCCATTGTATTAATAAGAAAGGTCATGTGATCGAAATATATAATGTGACGTTAATATTAAGCAACAAGCAAATAAGGAAATAGCTTATTTTTAACCACTGTCCCCGAAAAGGTTGGATTGTTATTGGTTGTTATTGTGGACCAATGGCTGCGGAGATCGCGGGTTGGTTGTACTAGGTTTCTCCCCGGTTTTCCACCATACACCGTCAACGCAAAGTCATCATATAGGTAAAATACTCCCGAGTACAAAGTTAAAGTCACATACGCACCCAAATTTTTGATTTTTCAACTAGTTCCGTTTGACTTGATTTTTCCAATATTTTACCTTTGTTCAAAAACAAAAACAGTCACGTTAAAATAAAAATTATATATTTGGATCAAAGCTTGTAAGGACCAGGAGAAATCTAGCAGTTATTCGAATTTAACGGAAAGAGGGCTGGCCATATTTGCTCAAAGAGACTTTGATCCAACCGCGGTGAATGACCTTGTTTTGTAAAGAGTCCATATTTTGAACTATGTAAGAGCCAAAACGGTTGACTCGGGAGTGACATGGGTACATCAAAGTGTCAAAGTGACAGCAGATTTACACATTTCCAATTCAAACATCTAGCAGAACTTTCAGTTTTTTGTTACTTTTACCAGGCTTTGAAGCTGCCTTTACCTTCAAATCTGGGGGTAGAATTAACGGAATACTTTGACATTTTTGATGAAAATTCATATAATTCATGTGATTGTGTTAAAAAACAAAATACAGAATATTTGGGTGTGTATGTGACTTTAAACAAA
This sequence comes from Katharina tunicata, assembly GCA_032466195.1. Lineage (NCBI taxonomy): Eukaryota > Metazoa > Mollusca > Polyplacophora > Chitonida > Mopaliidae > Katharina > Katharina tunicata. Next base: position 3,389 of record JAVFBZ010162844.1, read on the forward strand.
CTATCGTATAAATAAATAAATATGTTTTGACCATAGAACTATAGGAGAATTGTTTTTGTTTATTGTCTTGTACGTACTTATTTGTATGTTGCAGAGAAATGTTTTTATAAAGGTGTTAAAGGTTTCGACAAATCCGACTGTGAGACGAATGGAGGGAAGCTTGGATGCACAGACTGTTTGGGGTCATCCAAGGATTGTCCTGTCATGTGTGGACTATGTGATCGTAAGCAATCTTTGTTACCTAAGCTAAGGTTTGTGTATGGGCTCTTCGTGATTGGGATGACACTCAAAACAGAACAGATTGTAGTTCAAAGACTTTGAAGGTAGAACCACATGCTTAAATGGAACGCACAAGTTAGCATACCGGGTTTAGGCTAGGATTTTCCCGGACATAGTTAATTCGGTTTGTACCCCGTTTTTAAAGTTATTTCCCTCATAAGAAGACGTGTCAACCGAACACAAAAACAAACCACCATCGAATTAAGTCATTGAAGACAATCGAGGACAATTAAGTTGCAAGACACCACCCATAAAAAGGCCGACCTGTAGCTTACAGAGCATCAAAGTTACGAAAAAAGCTCACCAATCGTTCACTAATTATCACTTTATACTTCAGAATTGGCGGTAACACAGAAATTAGACAAATATTGGGTTTCTCTTTTGGGTTTATCATAAATCCATCATATACATTCTATCATCATGTGCAGAGGATACAGGACTAGCTGAGGATTGTCCTTATCTGTGTGGACTGTGTACTCAAGGCATGTACTCAGCATGTTCTTTAATAAATATATATTTCTGTATAAATGAAGCGAACTAAAATTTTGCTTGCCTCCACCGGAAGTCGATCTCGGGTGTCTTGCTAGCATGTTTACGTTTAGTGTATGGCCTTGCCCTAATGCTGAATGTAACTCAGAACTGACACTTTATCCTACATATAGTTATAAACCATAAATAACAAAATCGCCGCGATCCACGGATAAAGACGAAACACATATCCCCAACAACTTCATGCGACTATTTTTATAGCACATCTTTTAAATCGGATTTAATGTCTAGTCTTTTTTATTCCTTATAGCTCCATGTGGATCTAAAGTTTGTCTGAACAGAGGACTTCTCAAAATTGACGGATCGTGTGCTTGTAAATGTCCAGCGCACTTCTCTGGAGAACTTTGCGAAACCTGTAAGTTTGTTCTCACTGTTTTCATACTTCATGCGTATCAGATTACAATTGCAAAAAACTAACAACTTTTGGCTGAAATGTCAATTGCGTCCGGAAAGTAATATTATACACTGAAACTTGTCTAAATCGACACCTCAGTGCACTGAAACTTGACTTAACTGACATTTTTACTTTTTCCTATTTGCTCTATGTTAAAAATATTGTGTAAACTGATATATATTATAAAGCGACCATTTTTTCCATGTCCTGTGCGTGGCACCCAAGATTCACTGTATGGACTTTTAGGCATAATTGCTGGCTGGCGGCAGTTACGTCCGTATTTTATGCAGTGTAAAAACTTCACCTGTTTGAACCCTGACCTCGGATGACATTATTTATGTTGAAGAACAAAATGGAATTAAAATACCACCAAGTGTATTTCGATGACAAAACACGTACATGTTATGCTGCAGTAAATATACACGTTACATTTATGTATGTATGTATTTATTTGATATTTCCCTTATATGACAACTTTGCCGTACCACTGTATGTTAGAAAACCGAGATGAAACCTCATAAAAACTCTCCGCAACCAACATAAAACGTATCTTATATACCGCGTTACGTTAAATAATTTCCATATCAATATCGCGTCGTACTCTGGCTTAGTTGGTTGCAAATTTGACTATTGACTCCCCTCCACTCCCTTGAATGTGGCTTAACAACGTTCTGTTCAAACTGAAAGACACTAGTGGCTCCAGAGATTTGGTCGAGTTTTATTATCAGCTTATCATCGAATACCCGAGATGCAAATTGTTCACATAACTGCAATTCTCTTTACCACGATGTTAAACACAAATCAAACAACTACATGTATGTTAATCCATATAAATTTCAGTAACTTGTCCGGATAGAGATCCTCGGAAGTGCCAGAAGTATAATCAGGACGAGTGTTCTAACAACGGTTTACCTGGCTGCCCCTACCTTTGCGGGCTCTGTATCGCACGTAAGTGTACAGCCAGATGATGATTTTCATGTTTCAGATTCACAAATTGAAAGTATAAGATCTTTTAAATATTGTAAAGTGGGCGTCTTTTACGCTTTATTTAAAGCAAAAGACCACCAAAAATAATGCACGATCCAATTGAAAGATTTGTATGAACGGTGTCTTAATATTGGTATTTTCGAGAATTTCTGGCATCAAATAAAACCAGGATAATAAAGTTTGTTGTATGGTAGACTATTAAATCATTATAAATCATGTCTCCAGCAAATTTGATATCGCAAACATTTACAGATGTTTAATGCATTAAAGTATTTTTTATTCATTATAAATCATGTCTCCAGCAAATTTGATATCGCATTCATTTACAGATGTTTAATGCATTAAAGTATTTTTTATTCATTATAAATCATGTCTCCAGCAAATTTAATATCGCAATCATTTACAGATGTCAAATGCATTCAAAAATTATTTAACGGGTGAGAATGCCGTGACATCTAAATAAATTTTAAGCGACATCGTTATCCCATTTAGATATAATGGAACCATAGGTAATAAAAACAGCTTTGTAGCTCGGATATATTATCTAACCATAACGATGTAAATCCCAGTATAAATGTCGTTTTCTTATTTAAGCAACCACAACGCCTCCACCACCCTTTATTTCTGCATTTGGATGTCATTTTGCGGGAGAAAGACTCAACCAAAGTAAGACAAACTGGATGTTCAAATCACACAATAACCTGACAATACACTATCATTTGATGGGGCTAACCGTACAATATGACCTTTGTGTTAAATTTCAAACCTCTCCATAGCTGATTACCCGGCGTTAATGAAGTCTTCATAAGACAAAAGACATTTGTATTTTCCATACTTAAATACAATTTATATTTAATATTTTATATCACGTTATACTTTCTTTGTTGCTTTCTTTGAGACTTGTGTGTCTGAAATTCTTTGTCAAATACTATTAGCCGTGGTCAAATTCATTAGAATTTTAAAGTTAAAGGGGAGGTAAACAAAAACACAAGGTCATAGTCAATTCCAGACCCAAGCAAGTTGTTAGAAAAACAGCTATTACATTTTTTTTGGTAGGATTTCTCGTTTTCCATCGAAAGCCTCTTAAACTGAACTACTGTAAGTAACATGTATGGTGGACTGTTTGTGCCATGATTTATATACGCATTTCTTGCTGATAAAAATAACCCAAATTAATCCAAATTTATCCTTAGCAAAACAAAAACTGTTTAATTGTAAACAATTAAGTTTTATATCTCATCCACAAGATTTTATAAACATATACTTCAGTGCCATTATCACTACAACAAATGTAGCATGAAAAGTTCACCATACATTTTACTTAAAGTAGTTCAGTTTAAGTAGCTTTAAGTAGAAAACGAGTAATCCTACAAAAAATGTAATAGCAGTTTTAATAACAACTTGATATGGTCTATAATTTGACTGCTACTTTGTTTTTTGTTTCCTCCCCCCTTAATGAAAAGATTGAGAGCAACCATTAACTTAATCATGTCTATGTTTGGCGAATAAACGCCACAAACAACTTAGTCACGCAATTAATGGTCCATAAATGTTGTGCTAAAAGAGATAAACCATTTGATTTATCTTTAAATGAAATGAATTTTGATAATTTTAGGAATCATATTTCTACCACAAGCAGTATTTAAGTGAATATATTGAATGGTATTGTAGGTTTATTGTGAAAGGTAGTTGGGATTAGAGAAAACATATTTAAAAGATATATTTAAATTTCCAATCCAAGTTTTTCCAATCATAAGCATAAGTTTATTTCTATCCGAAAGAGAAATGTTTGACGCTCGGCAACAAAGGCCAGGACCAATCAGATTGCGGTACGGAAGGTGGAAATTTAGGGTGTGGCGACTGTGTTACCAGGGGCAACGACTGTCCAGTCATGTGTGGAATGTGTGACGGTAAACTATTTGTTCCTTTTCAACTTACTCACGGGTAGGGCCTATAACCTACCTTTACCTGTGTCACGTACATTTACAGGGAATATTGCCATTCACCTCTGTCAGAAACATTTAATGGTGTCAGTTTCATTGAAATCTGTTTGTAACAAATAATCGTAACTGCTGTATTCATATAACCGTGTCTGTTGCAACTTTATGAAACAAGAACATGGTACAATCTACTTCTATTGGTACCAGAATCAGGTATCGGAGCAACGAATTAAAAACTACATTAACTTGAGCTATTTACTCTATCTCCTGCGAGCTACATGTTTTGCTTCGAACAAATTTAATCATGCCCTTGTAACGTAAATCCAATGGTTACAAAATACAAATTCATCAAAACAAATAAAACAAGTGAATGACACAGAAATCTCACTACGTTGCAAAAATGTGGTGTGTTTAAAATAGCAATGGCCAATACCAGAATGCAACAAATACGTTAATTGTTTATGTAAAAAATATTTATAAATTCGTCTATTATGTTTTCAGTGTATATAAATTCGACTTTTTGTAGCTCCTTGTGACGGTTTAACTTGTGTAAATGGCGGGCGATTAAACACGTATAAATGCCAGTGTAACTGTCTGGCAAATTATGCTGGCGACAGGTGTGAGACAAGTAAGTGTCAACATAAATATGCAAACGTGGGATCGTTTATTGTAACCTTTAGTTTTAATCTCTTTTGACCGATCGTTTAAAGCAATTTGGCTTTGTTTATACGAATGGATTTGTGCTGGAAATGAAAAGAAAATTTTCGCAGTGTTGGAAGTGTATGTGAATATGTTTTAACAGCATCATACGAAAATGTAATATAGTAATATAGTCAATACACTATGTAGTATGAGGAGTGTTGTATGATGAATATCAATATGGACTAAATATTTTCCAGTCGTTCGCTACAGACTCGAATATAAACATGTTTGACTTTTCAAGATTACTTTTGGCGAAAAATGGCGACATCCAGCTCGAGGCCTGTCTCTCTGTAAATGTGTGACGTCATTCAGGGGAGGTCATTCAGACAAGGATACTGGTGAAACCCTCCATTTTTTCGAGTGGTATTACATCCATTGTTATTGACTCTTAAGAATCGACCCAACGTTAAAGATCTAACCATTCATGTTCTATTTACGGTTCGTTATATTTGTTGTTTTTCAGGTTTGTGCGGAAAGAAAACTTGTCAGAATGGCGGAAGTTTAAAAATTGACGGTACCTGTGATTGTAAATGCTCCAAACTTCACCATGGCGACCTCTGTGAAACATGTAAGTTTGTGTAGGTTAAGCAGTTCCAAAAGTTAAAACGAGAAAAAAAGAAGTTAGAATGGACAACTATTACGTTTTGAAGAAACAGCTGCCATGATGTATAAACCTAACCCCATGTGAAGATAATTGAGAGAGCTGAAACAAATCTTGATAGTCTTTTCTTCCAATCACAAATCCCTTGCACCCGCAGCTAAAGAGTATACATACTATTGAATAAAGAATAATCTATACATTTTGATTTTGAAGCTTTCGGCAATCTCTTATTGTATCATCAAGACATATCTTCGAAATGAACTAAACGGTTTAAGAGACAATGAATTGTGATATCATTATTGATGGGGGAATTTAAATTGTTCAGTAAAAGGATGGATGCATATTGTTTGATTGGACAGTGGTTTGCCCGGAAACTGATGGTGGGAGATGTGGAAAGAAGACAACCGCTGATTGTGATTTGAACACTGCATTATGGGAGATCTGTCCTATCCTGTGTGGAGTCTGTCAACCACGTGAGTCATTATACTTTATAGGTATGCTTAAGTTTAGCTGAAATAATCAGCGGACTCAACTGGGTGACATCAATACTGGTATTATAGATTTAAGTATAGCAACATTTTATTAGATCCCAGTGTAATTTTAGCTCAACTGTTTTATTAATGTACTGGTACACGAGAATCAAGCATTTTTTTCAGTATATTGCTCCACCCTGCTGTTTGTTAAACAATATAGTTCTCATAAGACTGATATATGTGCATATCAGGTAAATATATCATATTAACCAGCAGTATTTCTTTATTACAGGTTTCTCTTATTCTGTGATAATTTCTTAGAATATACATTTTATTCTTTCAGCTCCGCCTCCCAGGTTTATTTCTTCCTTTGGTTGTATATTTATTGGAGAGAGACCAACCCCATGTAAGTGTATTTGTACTCTGTATTTGTATCGAGATTCTTTGGAAGGGTATCTTTGTTCATGAGCTTTTAGTTTCTAATTAATTGTAAATGGTAAATTATATCATATAACTCGCACTATACTTTAATTCGCGGATGTTGCTAAATTACAGAGTAAACACGAACTGATGTTCAAATAATATTTTCAGACATTTAGCTTTTTTGTGTTGTCCATCGTGGCTTCAAGACTATTGAACTAATTTCAACTTATTACAGAAGTCTGAGGCAGCCTTTCGAATTAAGTTGTATAAGGGTATAATTTTCTACTGTCTGCGGAGCAATCTCTTTAGCCACCATTGAATGTCTATCGTACACCTGTATGGTCGATAGGCGGCCTCAACCCGGCGCAGGGTGTTTGTCAAGGCTTGACCCATTAAACACACACAAAGAGACAAACAGCTATTAGGCGTCATCATTAAAGTGAAATAACCGTGTGTACGACGCCGAACACCTGTCAAGCAAGACATAATTAATAAGTCAGTACTAATTAAATGACTATAATGTATTTCTTCTGTGGTTTGTTTTAGTTAACTGTAAAAAGCTGGGGAAAAATGGAATGGATACAGAAGGGTGCGCTTCAGAGGGCGGAGACACCGGATGTGACGAGTGTGTAACCATTGGCAACGAATGTCCTGTCATGTGTGGACTGTGTGATGGTATAACATTATACAAAAGTTGCAATGGCGTAGCAAGAGTGGGACGATCCTAGTATAGTATATATAGCATATGCAGGCAAATCTCAATGTAAAGTACTGGCGCGCATAAATCTATTAATTAGATTTAAATGCGCCATCCAAACCAATATAAACTAAACTAAGAGAGGGACGAAGAGTGAAAAAGCATCAGGTGTCACCTCTTTATGGTGGAAATTTGGAAATAGGAGGAGGATTTCAGATTCTGGCATATAGATCTATCAACAAATTATCAAGGAAGCGGTAATTCCCGTTAGTCGGTGACGACATTTATGTAGACTTACCCTTGCTATGCCATTATAAATAAAATTCAGTTGACTTGTTTGTATGTGTTAAATAAATTTAACTGGATATATACTGTTTTTAAAACTATAGACTAGTGAGGGAGACGATTGACTTTTAACAATGATGTTTTGTTCGCTTGTTGAATATAGGCTGCATGCATATCAAAGAAAACCACACTTTAACATAATTTGTTTACTATCAAAATTTATGAAATATCTATCTTCGTTTATTTAGCTCCTTGTGATGGGAAGAGATGCCAAAACGGCGGAAGTCTTAAAATATCGTCGTGTGAATGTAAATGTGATCGTAATTACATTGGTGATACATGTGCAGAGAGTAAGTCTTCGTTATCTCCCCTGTCGTTCACTCTTTTGGCGAGGAAGGCATATTTATTCTTATCAATTGCTATGATCATTATGAAAATGGAAGAATACAAAATAAGATTCAATATTCAGACGCTTCCCAAGCCTACCTAAACCCATATCTGTATCTGGTTTATAGGTTGTGCGTTTATGTCTTTGTCCAAAATTGTAAAATACCTGATTCCACAGAATTAACCTAGTTACCTAGGTTTTTTTTTGATTGGTGTTTTCCATGTTGTTGTGAAGCTACTGGTAATAAACTATATCATTTCCTGCCAAAATTTGTTTTAAATGACTACAATTTAATATGAATATTTAGCCATTTTTTAGGGGACAATTGCCAGAGTTAAATTGAGGAATAGTCGAGGAATAATTCCATATGAATCACCCATTAAGTATTGTTCATCATTCCTTGAATTTGCCATTATGCATTATTTTAACAGGAATGTCTATCAAGGTTTTTCAAACGTGAATTAGTTCACTTGATAATCATTGAAAGAAATACAATTTAATCTTAATTATAACTCATTTTATCCAGAAAAGTGTGGTGACAAGACTTGCCAGAATGGAGGTTTTTTGAAGCTGGACGGTTCGTGCAAATGTAAATGTCCAGCATTACATGTTGGAGATATATGTGAAACACGTAAGCATATATTCTGTCTCATATTTATTTTCATTATGTGAAAGTTAATTTTTTATATCTCTGTTGAGGCTTTCTCTTTTATTCTAAAACTATCTCATCCACTGCAGGTTTTAGAAGAGGTCGTCATTAAAACAGGTCGACAAAATAACTAGGGAAAACGCCCGAGTAAAACGTAACATTTTTACTACATTGTTACCTGAATTTAGACATTAAAACAATATTTTTTACACTACATTGTGTTCATCGCCAAAATCGGTAAAAAAATTTGGAATGTAAAAAAAAAAAAAAATATTATTAAGCTGGGTAAGTTTCTGAAGAAGTCTCCAGGTCTTGATGATCAGTTGCGCATGACTACTGTAGATCTAGATGATATGTGTTTCCTGTTTTCGATTTGAAGCCATTGTGAACAAATTATTATACCATATATAATCGTGATTTTGGCAGAAGAAGGTCCATAAGTATCAAGTAGAAGAAAGCAAATAATTGAATTAATGAAACCTACGAAGCACTGTTACTGTAAATCGTGCCCTCTCTTTTCTTTGTCTAATTTTACCTGTCTTCATCCATATCTTCGGTATCATTGAAATTGAAATATCTTCAAAAGTACCAACTTTTAAATGCTCATTTTTTGTCTTCATGATGTTACATTTTCAGTGGTTTGTCCTGACAAAGACAACAATAAATGTAAATCCAGCACAACATCTGATTGTGAAGAAGACCACGATCTCTGGGAAGGTTGTCCGATTCTCTGTGGAGTCTGTGAAGCACGTAAGTTAAGTCAGCTTCCGCAGCCAAATCATGCATCTGTTCTTTAACCACATGATCAATCAGGCTTCGTTATTAATGTTGTAATCGTTGTATTTGTTTTTCTTTCTTTTAAATTACACCTGATATTTGTTCGACCCATTTGTAGACCTTAGATATGTGAAAGAAGTTTTCCGTGGCTGCGGGGATCGCGAGTGGTTATTACTAGTTTTCCCCTTTTTTCTAGCATACACCGGCAATGCGAAGTCTTCAAGTTACGTATTCTTACGACGTACACGCCAATCAGATAAATAGATAAATTCATTTGTTATTATAATTTTGTTTTAATTTTCTCAGCCCCATATCAACCTGTTCAGGAGTTATTTAAAACTAATAGAGTTTTCAATAGCATCAACTGATACTGGTATATCAGTGAAAAGCTACAAATTCCACTGACAAGGTGGGATTTTTTGATATCTACAGAACAACACGGTGGTTCAGTTTATTATATGCAATGCCGCTTACGACATTAATTGTGTTGTTCCGGGGTTGAGGCCGTCTATCGATCAGACGGGTAGCGGGTGGTTGGATAGGAGCCTCCTGAGCCTTGGTGCTCTCTGAGATAAGGGACACAGGATGCCGATTTGTTGTGGTGTTCTGTTTTGGTAATGTAATGTAAATGTTTTGTCCTGTCTTGCACGTTGCCAGCATCATTTACGGTGGTTCCCTTCCCGGATTGGACTGGCACGCCGTCATATTAGTGAAATAACATTGAGTACGGCGTAAAACCCCAATCAAACAAAAACAAACGAATCGAATAAATAGGTACATAACCTATCAGTTTTCATTGAAAGGCCTACTGCTTATATTCAATAGTAAACAAAACCCCGTACATTAAAAACAGAGAATTACACCTTCATGGATATACAACCTGGATTTGATTTTCCAATTAATTAACTGCAGACACCAATGCTTTTAATAGTTAGGAATGAGTTTGGCTTCCAAAAAGGGTTGCAAAATGTATTTTTTTTGTGTAATGTCGCTAGCGGCCGTCTAGGTCAGGACGTCTCAACTGGATAATTGTTCAAATGGCACGGCAACGTGCCATCAAATATCACCAAACTGAAGTACCTCTTTCATGTAGTGTTTTGCTTATTTATTTATTAGTGAATTCCTTTTTCTGTAGAGTGTTAATCTCAGTTTCGAATATGCAAATAGAAGTGCCTTTTGTCAACTTGTGCTATCCGTTATCTTTGTTTGCCGAGTTATAGCTCGTATTTATTTTGAAATTATGCAAATGTTCATATTAATATTTTCAATCTTTAGCTCCACCTCCGATGTTAACTTCCCCTTTTGGCTGCATCTATATTGGGGAAAGACCAAGTCCATGTGAGTTTACTAAATTTGTCTTGTCATTTACGGTTAATTCAGCAATTTCCGAATTTGCGAGGTAATTTTAAATGTGCAACTCTATTAATCATGTAAATACTTGTAAATCCAAATCTATAGATTTGAGTACATATTCAGCGAATATATTGAGAACAACTGAAGAAACCCCGAAAAGGGAAAGTGATTTGTTACCTACATGAGTTAGTAGGTATGTATATTTGTTCTCGTAACATTCGATACTAAAACGAGATGGGGACATCATTTGCTGGTTTCGGGTGATTATTGTTATTCGAAGACTTGTTTCATCGTTGTTATTTCGTCTCTGTTTTCATATTTTATTTTTTTTTAAATTTTAGTTAATTGTAAAAAGTTGGGTAAAAATGGAATGGATACAGAAGGATGCGCTTCAGAGGGCGGAGACACCGGATGTGACGATTGTGTAACCATTGGCAACGACTGTCCTGTCATGTGTGGACTATGTGATGGTATGTTTTTCTTGTTCACAAGTTAACTCAGTGTACCAGTTAAAATCCAGATGGTACTTGTATCCATTTACCTTCATTTCTTTGCCTGTCTGTTTCTTTGATCGAAGCGTTATTATAGGTTACTTGTTTATTACAACGGAATTTAGATGCAGGACACATAATATATAAATAAATCAGATGGATTTTACCCAGACGCTGAAAATCCATCAACAGTTTATGTCATAATATTTGTCAACCTCTGGGTTAAAATGTGTCAATTATGGATTAAATCTCATTATCTACCGTTATCGATTTGAAGTCCACGAAATTTCTACCAAATTTAATGTTTCTAAAGATAATACAACATCATTAGATATTCTGAGTTTACGAATTATCTACTGTTATTCATTTAGCTCCTTGTGACGGAAAGAGATGTGAAAATGGAGGAAGGCTTAGAACATGGTCCTGTGAATGCAACTGTAGTCCCAACTTTATAGGGGATACATGCGGTGAAAGTAAGTAGTGAACATTGATAGTTTACCTCCCATTTTGGTTTTTTTTTTGCAAAGACGGTATCTTTAATCCTATTATTATTATTAGTTTAATATATATTGTTTTAAGAAATAGAATTGTTTTTCTGAGGCTTTTATAGAAGATTTAAATATTGTAAATTAAAAATACGTTGCTGTCTCTATCTACAAGAAAAGAAATAACCTCTACCATCACTCATTTCATCCAGAAAAGTGTGGCGACAAGACTTGTCAAAATGGAGGGTTTTTAAAGTTGGACGGCTCTTGTGGATGTAAATGTCCAGCTTTACATGTGGGAGAAGTATGTGAAACACGTAAGTAAATCTGCATCCCGCAAAAGTGTTCAAAGTACGCCACCAATGGTTTTATTAGAACCATATTCAACTAACTTTGCTGGAGAAAAAGGGCGAACTGTTAGTAGAACTTGTTACCACTTCTGACACCAAAAGTTTACCTTTATCTGAAATCAGATGAATAGATATGTTAATACGACAAGTTTAGTTTAAGGTATTTGAGATAATATTTATTGGAACGAAGTAGAATAAACTGTTATATCTCTTTTTCTTTTCTGGCTGTTAATCAATTTATCAGAAATATATGAAATTCCATAAACACGGAGAACAACTATATGTTTAAATAAACCTTGTAAAATGCAGTATCAAGTGTCAGTAAACAGTATATATAGGTTAGAAGAATATGAGTTAGTCAGAGTTTGCATAGATGATAAGGGATACTCTTGGAGGATTTTGGTCGTCCCGCCTCGCTAAACATTGTAGACTTTAATTCCGATACCCACATTACTGTTAATATTGATGTGAATAGCTGTATCTGCGTTAATAATGTCCGTAATGTTACAACTGAAATAAATAGTAAATAGTAGATAAATAGCAAAAATAAAGAGTAGCAGAACCCGCGAGCATCGTCCAACTTTACTTTCGTCATTCATTACTGGACCTACTTTGGCCTTTATTGATATATTATTCTCCTCACTGGACTGACTCGTACATCTATGGTTGTGTAAAACGAGCGAGTTCATCGCAGTACTATCAAAGAAGTGATGAAAAATTTACAACCTGACTAGTAGCAACAGCGTTTTCTAAAAAAATTACAGTTTGTCTCCATTCTCTTCTCATTTCCAGGAAATCTTTTTTATCAAGAAATCCAGGAAATATCAACAAATCTTAAGCTGCGTATGCCCATGTCATCTCCATCTACATTTAAAATAATATGTGGCATGAGACGAAAAAACCCCATGATAACTACGCACCATCACACTTAAAACGAACGAGTGCATTTATTCCGCATGGCATTGCTTTTGTGACGTCTATTGTCCAAGCGTGCAAACTAAATCTAGTTTACTGAAACGTTCGGTGTTTTGATCCACATAAAATATATGAAAAATGGCTGAGTGTCAGAACGTTTGGAAAAGTAAATGAACAGGAATTCTGAAACTTGATTCATATCTCCATGGTCGGTCTGCTAAAAACACACCACCGTAGCAAGGAGCATGAGCAAGCGAGGGAAGAGAATATAGCGACACCCACTCTCTAATCGTTGCTTGGGGCAAGACGAAACATAATATGGTGTCTGCCAAAATATATTTTCATGATCGGACCGCAGAAAAACACTAGGCCTACCGATGAGATAATATAATTTATGTATTGAATAATAGGGTTATTAGTTTCAAAGCATATATTTGAAATATGGAAATAATACCAAAGAAGATAATTAAAAATTAGATAAATATTTAGAAACTATTCCAGATGTGACTTATGTCCTCGAATGTGAGTCCTTTGTATTCTTAGCCGTGGGATAATTTTTATTTCTCTCTTGACATATCAATTTGAAACAAGAACAAAGCATTGTTTATACAAACATGAATTTTTACTCGGAAATGATAATTTTTCGCCTATATTTTGGAAATGATCCAAAAAGTATTGTTCGTTCCATCTGGCCCTTGGCTTAGGGCAATATGTTTCCAGATTATATTAATGCTGTCGTACTTATCACTGGAGGAACATTAGCTTTCCAACAACAAAATTCTAAAAGTGACTACTCATTTTATAGTTGTGTTAAGAGTCGCTGTCTATTGTTGGAATACAGCGCCGTCATATAAGTGAAATATCATTGAGCACGGCGTAAAGCACCAATCAATCAATCAATCTGTGTTTCATTTTAATATATCAAATTGAAACTTACAATGTTACAATAAACATTCTTCTCCAAACAAATATGTGCAACTTAAACATATGCAGCTTTTAATATTCCGTCGTTTGCAATCAGTACATTATTGCGTGTCTGCCTTTCTTGATTTTCAGTGGTGTGTCCAGAGAAAGACCACTATAAGTGTAAATCCAGAACATCAGTTGATTGCGAGGAAGACCATGATCTCTGGGAAATTTGTCCAATTCTTTGTGAAGTCTGTCAGCCACGTAAGTAAGCTTTCCTAGTACCAGCTCATGAACCTGTCCGGAAACTGAAAGCACAATCAGTGTCCTTCATTGATGCCAGGTCGTGTCTTGTCTCCGTTGGTTTAGAGTTGGACTGTTGCGCCCTTTAAGCCTTCGCCGTGGCCAGTGTGAGTTCGAATCCGGTGTCGAAAGGCATACAAGGGGAGTTATCCTGTGGCTGCGGAGG
>JAVFBZ010162855.1:0-17498 GCA_032466195.1 Katharina tunicata
TTATACATACAGTAGAGGGCTAGTGTAATGAGTTTTCGGCGATCATTCTCTTTCGGCGATTATTCTCTAGATACAAGCGTCTGTGGATTTATCAAGATTGTACAAACATTAGCTCAGCGATCTGCTAAATATAACGCTCTCGTTACATATTCTGCCCTGTGAGGAGATCAAAATATTTATGTAGCTGGCTCGTGAACGCTCTTTGAAAAAAGCCCATAGTAAGTTAGGGATTGAGTTCATATTTAAAAGTATATATTAATGTTTCAAATGCCAAAGGTCATCCACTTTTACCCCAGAATTGCAAGTTCACCAGCGTTTTTCTTCTCTAGACCTATTAACTGCATTGCACCATAAGGCATCAGCCATGGTGATTGCACCATGACCTATTTATGTACCTCAATGGATTGCACCACCAGTGCTAAGAACGTCTGTATGTCGAATTTATATACAATCGCCAGCATATAAAGACATTCTGAGCATGCAGCTGTTGTTTGAAAACGCTATGATGGAAGTTTAACTACGGATAGGGAAACTCAGAGCTGTGTTTATTGGAGTTTGACTTTAAATTTAGTGCTCAATGATCTGTCACTTCAATAGGATTGATAATAGCTTATTTATGTTTTCCAGATAAATCAACTTAATTTCGGGTAACATTTTACGAACATTTTTATTCCTAAAAATGACTTCTAATTCTGACCTAGTAAAAGTGGTGTCGGAATCAGATGAGGACAGTTCTGATGAAGAAAATTCTGAATTGGATTTGGTTTTTGCCTTGGACTGTACAGGCAGTATGGGCCCTTATATCGACGAGGCCAGAGACAACATACGGAAAATAGTGGATGGGATCGTTGCAAATGACTCCGAGACGGACATTCGATTAGCACTCGTGGAGTATAGAGATCATCCTCCCCAGGACGATTCCTTTGTGACACGCACTCACGATTTTACTTGCGCCGTAGAAGAGATGAAAGGGTGGTTAACAGATTGTTCCGCTGACGGTGGCGGGGACGCGCCCGAAGCTGTGGCCGATGCTCTAAATCAAGTTTTCCGCTTGACTTGGCGACCGGAATCCATTAAAATCTGTGTTTTCATAACAGACGCCCCGCCGCACGGATTGGGATGTGGCGGGGATGGTTTTGATAAAGGCTGTCCAAATGACATAGACCCCCTTAGAATGGCACGTGGTCTGTCTGAAATAGGTGTAATGATATATATGGTAGGCTGTTTGCCTTGTATTAATCCATACATTAACTTTTATAAAGCTTTGGCGTACATAACAGGTGGTCAGTTTGTACCACTTAAAGACGCCGAAGTCTTAACGCACGTAATCATTGGAGGGGCCCAGGAGGAAATCTCTCTGGGTCAATTCGTACCAGATGTCGATAAAGTCGTTCGAGAAGAGCTGGAGCTTCACGGGACACTGCTAGATATGGACAAACTGACAGATTCAATTTACCAAAAATTGAAAACCAGAGGTGCGAAGGTTTGGCAGCTACAAAATAACAATTCATGCCTTGTCACCGTTGATGAAAATATTAAGAAACTATCCAACTGTGGAGATATAAGTGATGTTCGAGAGATTCTTGGCGCAAGGCGCGGGGAAGGCCGAGGAAGGGGCCGTGGTCGTGGCAGGGGACGTGGGAGGGGTCGCGGGTGGGGTCGTGGTTGCGGTGGCGGTTATAGGAGAGGTGGGGCCGCTGCTGTTTCGTTGGACAGCCCATCTGAAGATTGGTTAGGAGCTGAATCTTCGGAGAAAAATGAGTTATCTGAGGCGTTCGCTGCCATCGAGACTGAGATTAACCTTGATCAAGTGGCTCGAATGGTTCAGAAATCCGTGGCTCAAACCAAAGCCTTGTTGGCAATAAACAAATAAAATTATCTATTTATGTGTCACATATATTTTTGTCAAGTGTTATTACAAAAATAACGTAAAAAGACATAACAGTTTACAAAAATACATATACACTTTCATCTCTCTGCGGTGGGCTTATGTACTTCCATTAATGGACTAAAGATGACAATGAAGATTGCTCTGTAATGCAAACAATTTTGTTTCTGAAAGTATCAACTATATAATGCAGAGTGAGGGCTGTATTTTAAAGTCATCTTCTTATATACAATTTCATCTATATATATTCATAATTATACGCTGTGCTATGGATGTTGTTTTCAAAACCAATGTTACGAACGTCAATATAAACGATGCTAATATTAAAGGCTTGTGTATGTCTCTTAATTATTTATTGTCTTTCATTACTTTTCTCGAAATAGCCCTTTGTTATCAGCATACACACATTAAATGTTCCCTGTTTGTGTATTATTTAAAAAAAAAAACACAATGACCAAAATGTGTGTGTGTTTAAAAGTAATAAACTGAATGCAATGTATAAGTGTCAACTATATATGCTATTTCAAAAACAAATTTAAATGATGATGTTAAGAAAGAAAAAACGGATATCGTCGAGCCCAGTTACAAGGCAGCTATTGTTTTGTGCCTTTTTTCGTTTATTTTTTTGTTTTAATAATTTCAATGTATAAGCAGCCACTTTCACAAAATATCGTATGATGTATATATATGTTTGCAGAAGCTAGTTAATAAGCTTCTGATGTTTGTCAATAGTAATCACACTGCATGGTACAGGAATATCGACTTAACCTAAAAATCATCTATAGATAACCCCTCAGGAACAAGTTTCTATAGACATATCTTAATCTCGAGTTGTTATGCTACGGACAACCTATACAGGCATCTGGATAAAATGAATAAAAGTCAAATGGTGAAGAACAGGCGTGGCGAATATATAACATGCAAATATTTAGACCCAGGTTTAAATAAACAAAACCTGAATAGAGTACATCATTTAGACCTAAACATACACTCATAAGTCTATCGACTAAAGGTGACGAAAGACGGGAGTATGCAGGCGTACAGTTCGTCTTAAGCAATAAGTTCCTGGGAGCTTTGTTCTTCTTGTACACTAAAATAGGTCTCTTTGAGAGAGGTTTTTAATATGGTTTGGTATTCCTTTATAATGATACTAGCAAACCTGGTACTATGCTGGTCACATTAGAATTAATGCAAAAAGAATACCTTATATATGCTTGAGCCTTTACTTGGTTCCAAGTTTAAACCCAATGAATACAACGTTTGAAGCGTTTGGATTCAATGAGCTGCTGTATTCCATCATTTCTCCTTTATTTTCTCGTTAGAAGGCAGAAATGAAGTATTTCAATTGGAATGATTTAAAACTGATCTATGACCAAATGACCATACAGTAATGCAGAAATGTCCATATTGGGGAGATCACCTGTAGTCTGATTGCACTCAAATTACTGTTGGCTTTAAGCCTTATATAGGGTCTTTAGTTTCTCCCACGTATATACTGTTTCAGACATTTGTTACAAGTGGTGAAGTAAACCACATTTTCTAAATCGGATTCAAAACATATATACCAAATGATAAACATTATAGTCTGTTTCTATACGAAGAAAGTGCTGTCTGGTATGCAATAGTCGATCTTACATATAAGCTATTTTGAAATACTCTCCTGAGAAAAACTATGACTGCTACATGTATACATTGTTCCTGGTGAATGAAATGAAATAAACAATATTGCAGGGTGATTCTGTAAATTGTCCTACATAATAAATGTTTATGTTTCTATAAGGGCTTCGGATTTTATCTTGCTAAGAAGTCGAATATATAGAATGTCTTAAGTCTTAAGAGAACTGAACAAGCCTTGTTCGACTAGGAAGCGAGGGTGCCGTAATTCCTATGGAACCCTGTAATTCGGGATATAATAATTCCCCTAAAGGTGTATGGGGGATAAAAAGACTAAGCACGAAGATGCTGATAGGTAGGCCAATCCGAATATCGGTTTATAAAGAATTTATACCTTACAATCCCAAATCCCTGCTTTATCTAAATAGTAGATACCTTAGTCGACTGTTACATCAAAAAATTCTACACTAACTACTCTGATAGTAGGTTCAACTACAGAAAAAAACTGGTTATGCACCGCCAATCATTGACCCCGAGATTACTGCTAGTGTTGCAAAAACAAAAAGTACAGATTTTGAAAAGGTTGTCAATATTAAAAACAAACATTATAATCTCATGCCCCATTGGAGAAAGTCGGTATATCTCTAAGCTTCGTCAAAATCGGGATATCGTAATTAAACCAGCTGATAAAGGGTCTGCTACGGTTATAATGGCAAGACAGGATTACATAAATGAGGCAGAGCGCCAGTCGAGTAATCTTGACCATTATGCAACACTATAGATAATCCTATTTGGCCGGAAAACAGTCTGAAATTCGGCGAAATAATCCTGTCTTTAGAGGATCAAAACATCCTCACTACTAGGCAAGGCGATTCTCTACTAGCAGGACTGTAATCCAAAAATAGACTGTTTTACATTCTACCGAAAATCCATAAACCACAGGAGAAATGGCCTCGACCGTCTGGTAGACCTCCAGGTAGACCTATAATATCAGACTGTGGTTCTGAATCTTACCACATTTCCGAACTTATTGGTTACCATCTCGAACCAATCGCCAACAGGAATCCAAGTTTTATCAAAAATACCAAAGACTTTCTGAATAAGTTATCTGAAATTCAGGTTCATAAAGACGTCATATTAGTGACCCATGACGTAGAATCTATGTACACCAATATCGACATTGAGGCTGGCCTTCAGTCTGTTGAAAATGCTTTCCATATATAGGTATCCCGATTCACGCCGTCCTTCTACTGATGTACTGAAACTGTTGGAACTCAGTTTGAAATGTAATGCTTTCGAATTTAATGGTCGAATATACCAGCAAATAAAAGGCTGTGCTATGGGCAAATGATTCAGTCCCCAGTTTGCCTCTATTTTATGCCAGAGTGGAACATGAAGCCCTTGGAAAGTGTGGTAAACAGCCCCTGATGTACCTTAGATATTTTTATCTTGATATATGATATATTTATCCTTTGGCAGCATTCAAGAGATGATCTAAATCTCTTCATCTCTACTTTAAATCAACATGATCCAACTTCAAGCTACTATTAGCCAGTCTAGTGTAGATTTTTATGATGTTACAGTCTACAAAGGTGTCAATCTCGCTGTAACAGGGATGTTGGATTATAAGGTATTCTTTAAACTTACGGATAACCATCAACTACTACATGCTAATTCTTTTCATCCGTACCATACCTTTAAGGGAATTATTAAATCCCCAATAATAAGGTTTTATAGGAATATAGTAGCACCCTCGCTTCCTTCAACGAGGCCTGTTCTGTTCTTTTTAAGTCGCTGAATCCCAAAGGATATTCTATGCGGATTAAATCTGAAACCTCCGAAAACTTAACAGTTATAATGTAGACCAATCTACAGAATCAGTACCGGTACGAAAACATCAGAATCATCCTGTAATATTGTCAGACAGGTCTTCCAAATGTCCAAAAAGACTAGATGTAAGCTAAACTATTACATACCAGAGAGGGCTTTCTTCGTCGGGAACAAACTAAAAATGTCATTTGGCAGATGTTTTAAACTGTGATTCTGAAAATGTGGTTAACCTCATCACTTGTAAAAAGTCTCTGAAACAGTATGTTGGAGAAACCAAAAATCCTGTTAGACTTAGAGCCAACAATCATTTGAGTTCAATCAGATTACAGGTGATAACCTCCCCAATAGGTGAACATTTCTCCCTTCCTGGCCATTCGGTCATAGATAATTTTGAAATCATGCCGATTGAAAAATCTCCGTTTTTCCCTTCTGAAGAGGAAACCAAACGGAAACGCTTGGAGAGAGAAGCTCATTGGATTAAAACCTTCAAACGTTGTATCCATTTGTTTCCACCTTGAACCAGGCAAAGGCTCAAGGGTAGACATTATTTCTTTTGTACTACAATATGACCAGCCTAGCACCATGTTTGCAAGTCTCCTAATACAGGAATATCGGAAATATTACCGACGTCGACGTCGACAGAGCAACGAGCAAAAACACGGTGAAGACATGGAGATGAATGAGTGGTGCAATAATACAAGATCTGACAATCAGTGGTACAACAGACGGCACAGTGACTACAGGCGGTTAAACCATGACAACTGTGGTTATTAGTAAGTTATACCCTGCAACTCCACATGACATTTAATATAACAACATTTAACTGTAAATCTGTAAAGACCTCCATACCTGAGGTAATTGAACTGTGTTCAAAAAGTGATGTCTGTCTACTACAGGAAACGTGGCTAACTAAATCTGAGTTAACTTTACTCAATACTATACATCCTGATTTCTATGGACGTGGTGTGTCAGCTATAGATGACTCTGTCTTAAATGTTGGACGACCACATGGGGGTGTAGCAATTTTGTGGAAAAAATCTTTTGGAAACAATGCTAGGTTTGTAGACTATGACGATTATATAATTGTTGGTCTCTGTATTGAGACTGGTGGCTCCAAGTTATTGGTATTTACCAACAGACAGTCCTGACAATCTAGATCAGTTTAATGACTATAATTAAAGCTATAATTGATGATTGTGACATTCCTTATGTTATCCTATTGGGTGATTGGAACGCTCACCAAACTCGTAGGTTTGGTAAAGAGCTCGTATTGTTGTGCGATACATACGGGTTAAATATATCTGACATTTCCATTTTACCACAGACTAGCTATACGTTTGTTAGTAAAGCTCACTTGTCTACGTCATGGCTGGACCATTGTGTTTCGTCATACAATGTACACGAATCTATCACAAATATGTCTATACTCTAAGAGTATGTGTCGTCTGATCATCTTACCCTTTATGTCAATTTAGCCTTATGTGGTAGACAGGATACTGTACCCAGTCTATACATTGATTGGTGTAAGCTGACCGAAGCTGAATTAGACGAATACAACGATACGGTTAATTAATTTTTGAGTAAGATACAGGTACCATATGAGGCAATGCTGTGTGATAATTGTACCTGTTGTAAACATAAAGATAGTATATGTCAATAGTATAATGATATCGCACAAGCTGTATACAATGCTGGTAGGGATACTGTGGGAAAAGAGTTTAATGTTCCTGGGTGGAATGACTGTGTAAAAGACCTGCAGGCCCATGCTAGAAGTGCCTTTTTATATTGGAGGTCACACGGCAGCCCACGTAATGGTCCAATTAGCGAGTATATGCAATCTACTAGACGAAAGTTTAAATTTGGTTTAAGGGCTTGGAAAAAAGAGGAAGACAGCCTTCGTGGTGATAAAATGGCAGCTGCGTTTGAAAATTAAAAAAATGATGAATTTTGCAAGGAAGTAAATAAGACTAATTGCAAATCAACTTTTTTGCCAGACAGGATTGATAACGCTAATGGGGAAGTGGAAATCGTAGCACTCTGGGAGGATAAGGTTAAGTCTCTACTTCAGTCCGTTACTACGGATAGATATAAACAATATGTTTTGAATGCTCTTTCTGGTGAATGTTCTACAGAAAGCAATCCATTGTCCGTGTCTTCTCCTGTTTTCATACTAGATTGTATAAATAATATGAAAAAAAAGTAAATCCCCAGGCGCTGATGGGTTAACACCCGAACATTTACAATAAATTTGCTCCAAATCAACTGTCTGTACATCTTTTTTATGTGTCAATAATATGTTTTATCATTCATGTCTACCGCAGTCATGAAAATTGTGAAAAATAAATCTGAAGATATTGTATGGTCAAATAACCACAGACCCATAGCAGTAGCCACTGTAGTTTCTAACATTGTTGAACGGGTGATACTTTTTATATGTGATAAACAGTGATACACAACTGACTTTCAATTTGGCTTTAAGGCTGGGCACTCAACAGATCAGTGTATACATGTTTTAAAGGAAATTGTTAACTTTTATTGTACAAAGGGTATAGTCCTGTGTATGTGTGTTTTATGGATGCTTCCAAAGCTTTCGATCGGGTAAACCATTGGACTATGTTAAAGAAATTGATTGACCGGAAAATACCAATGTACGTTGTTCGGTTAATTTATGTTTGGCTAAATGATCAACAATTTTCAGTTAAATGGGGAACCGCCTTCTCCAATGTTTTCAGCGTATTTAATGGAGTCCGACCATTTTAGTTCAACTTCGCCTATCTCCGGTACCGTCCGTCACCTGCGATTATCGGCTTTAGTGTAATGACAGGCCATTTTTTAGTCCATTAGCGGTATATTTACCGCTGCAGGCAATATTTGTATCGCATGTAGATAAACGGATCCTATAGGATATCAAGTGCATTCCGCGCCAATAAAAATCGACATAGAGCAGGTAACAACAAAGAAAATGAAGAAATAAAATAGAGCTATTTCGCATAACAATAGACCGAAATGACCAATGCAACAAGAGAATAAAGACACGTAAAAGAATTTAAATTTGTTCATAGGTTGATTAATCAGGTCGAGCTTCAGCAGCCTCGCTGCAAAATGCCTCGTCAATACATACAAGGTCTGTCACCGAAGTGAATCCGACAAGGCGGAGTAGTCTCCCCTTCCTTGTTTGCCGTTTACCTTCACGATCTTGATGTACAGTTGTCTGATACAGGAGTGGGTTGTAATATATAGCTGATATGTTTGTGAATCACCTTATAAGCAGACGACATGTGTTTGATCTGTCCGTCAGCTAGTTCGATGCAAGTTATGTTAAATACGTGTGAATCTTTTGCAAAGCTGAATGATATAGTTTTTAATAATAAAAAAACTGTGTGTATGTTGTTTAGGGTTAAACTGTATAAGTCATTTGTACCTCAAAATGTTAGATTAAATGGTAATTTATTGCAACTATACATATTTAGGACATATTATCAATTGTGATCTGAACGATAATCAGGATATAGAGCAACAGAAGCGGAAGCTATGTAATAGAGCTAATGTTTTATTGAGGAAGTTTATGGCATGTACACCAACTGTTTCGAGCTTATTGTACAACTATATATTGTTCCCAGTTGTGGCACTCATTTTCAAGACGTACTTATAATAGTATAAGGGTTATGAACATCAACTCTTTCAGGTGGTTGATGCGATACCGTTATGACTGTAGTGCTAGTTATATGTTTGTCATTAACGGAGTTCCATCGTTTAATGAGCTCATGAGAAGCTGTATCTACAGGTTTATGACAAGACTAGAAAGGTCAAACAATAATATAATACATGTGTTACTGAATTCCGACTTGCAATTACATTCTCCATTACGAGCGAGGTGGTTTGGTGTAGCCTATAATTTGTGAATTTAATCTTATATGATGATATATATATTGTTTATACTGCACTAAACTTATCTCAGGTTATATATATTTATTTTGTTTTTGTATAAAGGAAGAGAGTGCTTGTTTGCACCGGGGTTCGAACTCGGTTCTCTTTATATGTGTATGTTAATTGTATTTTTGTAAAAAAAAAAAAAAAAAATTCTATCTCCAACTATGGACCTTTGAGTCTGAAATAAAGAATCATCAAAACCTTGTACCTAAAATGATTAAGCCTCTATCACAGAGACATATCATAGCGTATACAAGAATTAAAAATCTCTCAAGGACCTCTTGGTTAAGACGAAACTCCCTTCTGTATAAGATAGCCCTTAACTGCCCTCATCTTCATATGGTAGACTAATGGGTTTACTAACTCTAAATGATACATTTTTAAGGGTGTGCTTTAACGCATAACTAATATATATGTGCATTGTAACAAGATGACTTGAATTTAAAGGTGCTATACCGCAGAATTTCGGCCAAAAAATCGACTGAAACGAATTCAATGGGGTTTTCTATATTTTTTCTAGTATAGCCCAAAGTTTAAGATTTTAGAAAATATCCACCTCGAGAATGTGCGATATACCGTATTAAAATAATAATAAAGTTTGTAAAATCTATAATGCGGGTCGGTCGTGATATAAAGTGATGTAATTGATTGTGATTGATTGATTAACAAAGATAGTCTGAGGCTAAATGTTTGTGTTGAACAATAGATTATAATATGCTTAACTTAAAGTCACATACGCACCCAAAAGTTGGATTTTTGAACTAATTCCGTTTGCCTTGATTTTTACAAGATTTAATGTTTGTTCAAAAATAAAAACAGCCACGTTAAAATAAAAATTATTTATTGGGTACAAAACCTGTACGGACCAAGAGAAATCTAGCAGGAAAGAGGGCTGGTCATATTTGCTCACAATGACTTTGATCCAGCCGCCATGACCTTGTTTGTAACGAGCCAACATTTTGAACCTTGTAAGGGGTGTGGCTAACACGATTAACTATAAGAGTGATGTCGGTACATCAAATTGTGTCTGAGATGTGGCAGCAGATTGACGCATTTCCAATTAAAAATTCTGGCAGAATTTTCAGATTTTTTACTTTTACCAGGCTTTTAAGCTACCTTTACCTTCAAATCTGGGGGTAGAATTAACGGAATACCTCTAACTTTTACTTTTAAGGAAAATATATATAATTCATGTGTTTCTGTGAAAACCCAAAATACAGAATATATGGGTGCGTATGTGACTTTAACGTCGGTTTTATAAAATGAAAAAATTAGCTGACATTGGAGCTATTTTCGTTGACAGAAGCGACATTCAAATATAATCAACATTTGTATACACGGATTAACCATGCACACATTCAAAATATAGATTACAAATGCCAAGGACCATCTTGCACAATGTGGTTAGACCTAGATCTCTTCCACCGCAGAAACAGTTATGTTGTTATCTTTCTACAGTTCTCCAAACCCAAATTGACAATATTGCCCTGCACTCTTGGTATATTAGGCGTTATATTTGATCAATCGTTCTACAAAAAATAAATAAATAAATATATAAAATAAGAATTTAACATATATAAAACATATATATAGAACAAAACAATTGGATTGACGACAGTTTATTGATAGTTATATTGTTAATATTTAGTCAAACGGTAATATAGACGATGAAACAGTGAGTGAAATTTTCTTGTAATATTTTATGAATAGGCCGCGGGTGGGGGATATAATTCTGTAGACCCACACCAGAGACGAAAGTAGACTTTAATGAACGTTTTCTTATCGCCCGCATGATTGGTGATGTCGGGTTAATGTATATTCATGCATTGACAGGACAATGCTCGCGACTCGATCTTCGTCTCCGTAAAGACAAGTACAGGGCTGTCATGAATAAACACAATTAGGACATACCTCTACCATTATCGAGATTTAATTTTCATATTTAAAAAAGAAAGCAGAAAACCCTACAGTAGGCCCTACACTGTTGTTATTTCAAGTGTATAACAATGACACTATAATACGATATACTATACCGGTACCTTACATCATGGAAGTAAAGCTGCTTTACTTCTATGGTTAAATTGACAAAACATGGAACACTGTCCGACCATAATGCTTTTATTGTCACAATATATACATACATAATTTTTTTCTTCGATAAGACTACATATGGTGGTAAGAATATAACAATTTCAAAATTCTGTCTTACGAAAAAATGTCAGGTTAAAACACTTAAAATCCATGGTCTTATATGCCCTACTGCACCGAGACCATTCATTATTTTAAAACGTAAATGTCGTCTATTCGTATTGAGAATGACTTCATTCCTGTATTTTCATAATAAATGGAAGTTCACTGTGTAGCACAAGTGCTTTAATTTACTTTTACGAGAAAGCACCTGTGAGTCATACCTTCCCTGTATGACAGAATTTAACACTGCCAGGAGATTGTGTCTTGTCCACGCAAGACCGGATGTAGAGTTTAGACCTAATGGAGGTTAAATTTTTGGTTCAGAATGTAGTGACAATTTAAGATATTCACATGCCTTGATAGTTGCTGAAGCTCGTTTCTTCAGCTAAAATGTGCGCGGCAACATCTGTTGATATTTCTCGAAGAAATCCCCAAGATGATTTCGAGCTTATTCAACGGGTTGGCAGCGGGACGTACGGAGACGTTCACAAGGTAGGCAGTAAAAATAACAAACGTTCGTTACGTTGTATCAAATGACAGTTAAATATTGACGTAACAGTCTGTACTATTTTTTACTTACATTTGGAACAAAGTGTTCCTTCTGAAAACAGATACTATTAAATGTGAAGGATATACCCTACGAGAAAGATCTGCGAACTGTTTGAAAAAATAAATCGACAAAGTTCAGGTAGCTAAAGTTTGATTTACAGTTTAAAAGTAGTATACAAGATACAGGGACTCAACTTATTTTTTAAAAGTTGAACCAGACTATCATTACTTTATTGCAGTAATGTGCAAGAGGTGACAAATCTACGCCTAATAGCACACCATGGTCGCTTTTGGCCAAATGTACACATGACAAGTTATGTTCGACCATACCTGTTGTTGTCATGTCAAGTGTTCATAAATATGGCGTACAACAGATTAAACATTTTCATATTGAATGTTACAAATTGTTACAAATAATTTGGCTAAAACAACGTTTGTAAAACAATTCTTCCTATTCAAATGAGTATTTCAACAGTCGGAATCTGATGGGCCCAGACGAATACCAGTCAGATCGTCAAATAACCAACTCATCAAATCCAAGTAACCAACTCGTCAAATCAAAATAACCGACTCATCAAATCCAAGTCATCAAATAATTTGACCAAGTCGTCAAATAGTTTTACCAAGTCGTCAAAAAGTATGGCCAAGTCGTCAAAAAGTATGGCCAAGTCGTCAAATATGACCACGTACAAGCTAATATGAGTACTTATGGTTTATTATCTTCAAATATACCAGTACATTAAAATACCATGGCTTGGAAGTGTAAGATTTCGAAATAAATATCTGTACTTTGTCCTATCAGATTTAGACAGTACACAAGGGCAGATAAGCCGTATGTTGCAGGTGAATTATGATATGTTTATATCATAATTGTTTGTTCACAACGCATTGTGACAGTCAGTTTTTCTTTTGTGATTTATATTGTAGCTTCTGAATATTTGATATCAGGCAAACAAATATATATTTTGTCAAGAGTAATCATACTGGCGCAGGGATATCGACTAATTAAAGTCGATAAATTATCTCATGTTATTAATTATTGATGCAATAAATACAGATATGATAAATAATATGTGTGTATTACAAAAAATGAACCATTAAATTAACATGATGTGATTAACAATTGTCAACATTACGCATTCAGCTTGGAAATTTGTTTAAGAAGGACACGTGTCAACTTGCCTTCGGAAACAAGACGGACTTGCAAAGTTACTTTTTGAGAATGGTTGTATATCAGTTCTTATGTTGTTAACAATTCGGGCTCTTTAAGAAAAAAATGAAGAATCTGTAGAGTTTCCAAGTTGCGATAACAAGAGGTCATAAACATAGGCCTATATGGAATTTATGCCTCAAGTAAAGCTTGGCGGGGCTACTTAATGTTTGACTTGGTGAAATGTCGGAACATCTAAGGATGGCTTAGTTATGGCAGCTGATTGAGAAAAATATACATTTTTCATGAGATTCTGTGAAAGTGCAAAATTCAGAACTTTTGACTGGGTATGTTACTTTTAGTTACATAGCTATACAAAAAGTTAACAGCATGCCTTTTCAGGATTACAGTCGTGTGACTCATGTCTATGTAAAATAATAGAAACTCTTTTTGAGAATGGTTGTTTATCATTACTTACGTTTGGAAACTATTTGTGCTCTTAAAATTTATTTTGAATGAAGAACGTACACAAACTCGTACTCACCATGTAATTTTTTTGACTTGACACAAACAATTAACAAATAACGATACAGGTTATCGGCCCTTATTGTGTTATACAGCCTAAATCCCCTATGGTAGGTAAAGAGCGGATATTTATTTCGAAATCTTACACCTTTACGCCATGGTATTTTAATTTATTGGTATTATAATGCCTATATTTGAAAATAGTAGGCCGGAAGCACTTATATTATATTGTAGGTGGTTCTTTGACGACCTGGTTAACAGGTTGGACGACTTGGTCATACTATTTGACGACTTGGATTTGACGAGTTGGTTATTTGGATTTGATGAGTTGGTTATTTGACGATCTGACTGGGTACCACGCAGACACAGTGGACTTGCATGTACATTTCCTGACCTGTGATTGGCATGTCGATGGGCTCGACTCAACAACCTCAATCTATTACTGACTCTTCAAAGCACTGATTATCTGTCAATAGTTATCCATATCAGAAAAGACAAATCAGGTAGAGATTGAGGAAATTGAGTCATGCCAATCAACATGTTAATCACTGGATGTGAAGTCGGCAATTTTAACTTGTGAGATATTCCATTGAGCGGGGAAAAGAAGGTGTACTCAAAGATTTAACTTTAATCACTTTTTTGATTATAAAATTCAATCTAAAGGGCACAACTTGTGTGTAAGGTGTTAAACTTATACTTTCCAGTTGTTTTAAATCTGAACTTCATAAAGATGTCAAGATTGTGTTTCTACACTTTGTAGTCCTCTCAAAATTGTATAAGCTTAAATAACATTTGTTCAGTGATAAAAGGGTTGAATTTTTTAAGAACTTATGATAATCAAACAGATGAACATCAGTCAATCCTGACAGTTGTTTTACCTGTAGATCTGAAAACCATCTCACCTTCCTAATTTGATTCCTCCTGTGTCCTGGTGCTTTCTAAGCTATTGGCTTAGGGGCATCAGGAAGCCTATTTGTTATTGATTCCTGTTTTTCCGTCCTGTAATGTATCCTGAGTCTTCTGTGTTGCCAGGATTGATTAGGTTGGTTTCCTTTACCCATTGGGCTGGCATGCCTTCATATGAGTGAAGTAACCTTAAGTACAGCACGAAACCCTTATCAAACAAACAAACAAACAAGCCATTTCTTTGTATGATTACATGTAGTTCCACACTACAATGGTATAAATTGATCTAAGGATCCCCAAAAGAAACTTGAAAACTAACACTGTAACTTAATGATGGGTATTCATTTCGACTTTAGGCTGTTTTTTTCTTAGCCCAGATATTCAGGCGTTCAGGCATATTTTGACAATGCTTTCCCGCATTGGCAATCTATAGTATAGCCTGAAATCTCGTTAATTTGTCAGTTATTCAAATTTTGCTCAACACCCTCTCAGAAATTCTCAACAGAGAAGAAACAGTGTCCTCCTGAAGATACATATAAACATATAAGTTGTTTAAATAACTGTCATACACACCAACTCAACATCAATGAAATCCATGTGACAAAAAGTTAATTACGACAAGATCTGACAAGAGTAATGAAGCTATAATGTCTAATATTGAATGTTCTGTTTCTGTATTTTTTTATCCCTGATATGTTGTAAGTCAT
Organism: Katharina tunicata; assembly: GCA_032466195.1. Classification (NCBI taxonomy): domain Eukaryota; kingdom Metazoa; phylum Mollusca; class Polyplacophora; order Chitonida; family Mopaliidae; genus Katharina; species Katharina tunicata. Next base: position 15,290 of record JAVFBZ010162855.1, read on the forward strand.
TTACTTTATCAATCATGTAAAATGTAGAAGATTTAGTTTACGTTTGTTTATTTGTTGACAGGCCCGTAACCTGTGTACTGGAGAATATGCTGCCATCAAAGTCATCAAACTTGAGCCTGGTAAGAGTCAATCTGTACTTTGTTGTTGTTATATAAGGGAAGTTTTCTGGTGGCTGCGGAGGCCTTCAGCGGTATATGCGTCTTGCGTTTACGAAACTGACTTTTCGTTTGACCTGCGTGATTTTGCGTGAAGGAGACGCTAACGATTTGTTTTATTTCTCGGCAAATTTCATAGATTGGCTACAAGGTGTAGTTGATTTAAAGTATAATCTTGTCATTTTGTTTTGTTTGATTTCTCGTAATTGATCGCCAACAGCAACTACGTTCCCAAGATCCCCATTTTTTCGAGCCCTTCCAAGGCATAGAAATTTAAATTATGAACAAGCACAAAAGTATAAATTAAGTAAATAATTGTGCATGCATTGAAAAATCAAGATTTAAAAAAAAAATCAAAACCATATTTTATGAAAACAAAGATATACATATCTGTATGTGTATATGTTTTTGTATAAACGTTGAGAAAGATAATATAAGATCGCTAGCCCTGCTAGCCAGAGACCCGAGTTTGAATCTTGGTGGAGGCAAGCAAATTTTCTTTCTCTACATTTATAAACATAAAAAATATAGCCTATGGTAAATTTGAAATTAAGCTTTCAAGTCCGGAGTCTTTTTATGTTTGTTGAATATATCTTTGCATTAGATTAAAATGTGTTAGAAATCGACAATTTAACTAACTTAGTGTCAAAAAGGTTCATTAGAATCTCACTGGAGTATGCCAAGGGTTTAAAAAAAAAAAACAGCTCTGTGTGAGGAAATTAAATGGGATATTAAAAGATTTTGAAATGAAGCTGTTCAATTCCATGTATCTAGACCACAAAATTAACGTTTTGTCTTATTTTAATTTGTGTTACTAGTTCAAAGCATCCAATTTTAAGTTTACAAATTCAGAACTATGAGTCGTATGACCCATGACATAAGAAACTGTATTGATTTAGCTGTGGTAAACCACATGTTACACATTGCACGTACGCACAGTTTTTGGATGTGTAGGGAATAATTTCATGTATTGTTTGCACCAACTATTTTTAGCTCCCTTTTTGTGTTTTATCTTTCCTCTGGTATGTTTTTTTAATTTTCTTCCGTTATTCATGAAATTAAGAGCGTCTGTTGCAGTATTAACATTTTTTTCATGGTTTAACATTGGGGACCTTTTTTCTTCTGTGTGTCCAGATTTAGTTTGTTGCTTTGTTAATTACTCAAGTGCAACACAAAAACTCTCACAAGCACATAAAAAAGATTCTACAAGAAATAGTGTTTATTTAAGTTTCCGTGTTATATTCATATGGTTTGTGTGTGTTGACTTGTTATGGTTGACTGAGTGAATGTTTAGTGGGTCATTATTATGTTACAGTCCTTAAACATAACACTAAAATACCTACACTGAACAATGTTAAGTTAACAAGATATCTTGTTATTGCAACAGTGGCCTTGACGTAACCTACACGAAGGCGAACTTGATTTTATGTGTATACGCCCAAAATGGGACAGAGTTAGTATGGCCTGTGTCCGTTTCTTTTCTTATCATCACTGTGGAGCCTTCACCCTTTAACTGATTTTTGGCCAAACTTCATTCAATGATAAAACATGAAAATATCAAGAACAATTGTAAATTTTTGTAGCCTAGGCCAAAGTTCAAGGTCAGTGTTACAATAACTATATATTTTTTGGACGTCAATGTGGAGCTTTTATTTTTGGATAGATTTTGTTAAGACTTAATACAATGATAAGGCACCAAAAGTTCTTGAACATGTTCAAGTTTCAGTCGCCAAGTAGATCAAAGGTCAAGTTCACTGTTTAGTGTTACTATAATCACGGCTTGAAAACATGTTAATTTCCCGGGAAGGCTTTTTTTTTCAAAAAAATTTCCCGCGAGCACGATCGATTTTATATGCTTACTGTTTAACACATGGAGGTTACAAATATGTGCCGGTCTCGTAAGCATCGCACAAATAAATAGTTCAGACTGTGATTGTCCGTTATGAATTGTCACACTGTTTTGGCTATTGGCTGGGATTGACTGCGTGCATCATTGTTATGTTCACGTAACCGATCGGCTGCATACTGAAGTGAAGAAAAATGCAACATACCCA
>JAVFBZ010162866.1:6459-17498 GCA_032466195.1 Katharina tunicata
TAGTCGGCGTGGACACAACGTCATTTAGAGCTTTGTGTAGCGTGATTCTTTAGTCTGCGTGGACACAACGTCATTTAAAGCTTTGTGTAGCGTGATTCTTTAGTTTGCGTGGACACAACGTCATTTAGAGTTTTGTGTAGCGTGATTCTTTAGTCTGCATGGACACAACGTCATTTAGAGCTTTGTGTAGCGTGATTCTTTAGTTTGCGTGGACACAACGTCATTTACAGTTTTTTATGTAGCGTGATTCTTTAGTTTGCGTGGACACAACGTCATTTAGAGCTTTGTGTAGCGTGATTTTTTAGTCGGCGAAGACACAACGTCATTTAGAGCTTTGTGTAGTGTTATAATCCATGGAAATAATTTCGTTACACAATTGTTTCATTACGGTACTGCCGCATTAAACGTTTTATGTAGCGTGATTTATAGTAATTTAGCGCTTTTGTAGTGCCAACTTTATTGCATGTACTAGTGCTTCTTTCTAACATTATATTTAATTCAAAGTGGCAAGCTTTTTTTGTTTTTGTTTTTTATGCGTTGTGAAATATCTATTGCAATGGTTGATTCAAACAGGGAATATTTCAATGGCTGACGGCAGCACTTAAGTTAAAAAAGTATAAGAAATAGAGCAATGCTGGAAACTACACGGTAGCACTATTTTTTCTTATAAACGATTGGTTCGTGGCAAGACTATTTTCAATTGAGTCAATCTCTTACTCTGAATAGCGCTTAAAGAGCACTTATTTACAAGAGTTTAGCTCCACTTCTCTTTACTTCAACAAACATTGAGATCCCAACATTCTTATTATGTGGTAATTAACATACCCAACAACGCCTGGCCAGTCTTCCTTTAAATCATTTGACCTTGATATGTTGTCTATCAGGTCCAAACAGTACACAGTACAAGTCAATCTGTTTTGTAGAAAGGGGGTTTATTTGAATATAATTGTCTTTGGTTCGCAAGTATGCTTTGATAATGCTTTGACTAGTATGTTTCCAAGTCGATAATCAGATAAGCTGACAAATCATCCGCTCGGCTGTGAGATCAATTGGCAAGGCCCTCAAATCCACTGGATGAGAGTCATTCAAGGAAGTGAGATTTTGATAGCCTATTTGCCTTCAGTGAGGCTTGAATGAGTGCATGGAAAATCAATTCTTATAAAGACTATCAGCTATTGGGTTGTCCGTTTTATTCCTTAATGGTCCTTAACTGTCGTTCATCGATGATTCAGGGGGCTATCGGACAAGAATCCCAATGTTTTGTTTGATAAAACTGCGAAACTTAAAGTTGTCTTGTTTAATATAATTAACACGAATACATATGGACTTTTACCAATATATCTAATTTGGATGTATTTGTAATTGGATGATTGGATTTGGATGTATTTGGATGTATTTTGATGTATTTTGATGTATTTGGATTTATTTGTAATTATAAGTCCGTTTCCTACATAGCCCATAGTCTACACAACTAACACTCAAAACTCAGGAACAGTCGTGACAAGTATTCTTTTAAATAGAAGGGAATAAACGTTTGAATTGAAACATTGTTTGTTTAATTATTATAGAAGCAGTTCAAGCGATTAGCAAAAAGAGAAGGCATTAACATTAGAAGTGAAAAGACAGCTTTCCAATATCGTTTACCACTTAATTGTGGATATCACTCAATTCACCTCATTTTAAAATCATTGGTCGGACAATTGTTAATTTAAAGAGCTGACATGAGTGACATTCGTTTAATCACATAGGCTGTTGTTGAAATATCCCTAATTGAAGCCAAGCCTTAAAGGGAAAGATCAGCGAATTTCGACAAAAACTCATTATTTTCAAAGTGTATTGAACGTGTTACATTTGGAACCATGAAAGCATAGCTGTTAATTATTTAATTTAAAAACCGGAAGTGACTTTATATATCCTGCTTGGGTTTGTCCTCTCATATATGAACCGATGGATGCTGTTATAAATGTAAATGACGTCACTGTTCTAAGCGATCTTTTTGTCCTTGGTCTTGAGATAGATTTGCAGTCAACATAATGCAGGATGTCTTACAGCAATTATCTGAACCTCTGAGAAAATCGCATAGGCCAATAGAGGTGTAGAGAGCATTTTCTGTACATAAAGAAGAAATATCGTTTCTAAAGCCGCGGTCTATCATGTATGGGCCTGGATGTATTTGGCGTGTTGCAGATATGCCCTGGTTGGTTCGTATATGGGGATGCCATCCAGACTCTTTCTATTTTTTAAGACTTAGTGCAGCTTGCAGACAAAAGCTTGACAAATGTGTAGGCACGTTTGCAGTTGTTGCTATTAAGCGCCTATTGTAATATACCGGTATGTGCACTATGTCCTTTGTTGTTGTTTCGCTGTGGTCTCTAGAAACAGTAGATCGCGTTTGGTTTTACGTAACAGTATCAACCGGCACATCCACGAGGGGTTAGCCACGATGAAACAGGCCTATTGTAACTGCGAACCATGACGTCACAATTCCAGATTTTAAATTAAATAATTAACAACCATGCTTTCTCTGTTCCAAATGTGACACGGTCTATTGTCTTTCCAAATACACTTGGAAAAAAATTCGCTGGTATTGCCCTCTAAATCACCCCGTTGTTTAAGGTGAAACATCGTCTGTACACAGCCAGATAATTCAAAACTAGCTAAATTCAACTGCTGCATACGGTATTCCTTATGGTAACTCCAACTTGTGGAACGGTTGGACTAATTATGTATTTATCATACACTAAATCACACATACACAACGAGCAGAGTATGCGACTTCAATAATTAATAATAGACATTCTCATGAAATTATATATCAGCTGTGACTGTTTATTATCGGAGAAGCTAAGGTCACATGATTGGGGTCATCTGATGTGTAGCTTTTGATAAATACTAAATGTAATGCACACGAACACCATTGATAGAGATAATCTGGACGGAGATGTGATTGTTCCGATTGCTTCGTTCACGATGATGCGAGAATATGGAACATATGACGTATAAACAAAGATCAAATCATTTCTTTATTATGGTATCTTATTGGGTGAGAAATTTTAAAAATATATAAACTCCAGCTTGGAATATCAAAAGCGTTCGTAATTAAATTTTGCGTATTGCTGTAATTTTTTTTATAAACGTGGCAGCCGTATTCCGCTTGAAGATATGTTATACCCTTGGACGATTTTATGAATTAAGTTAGATAATTGTGGAGGAGTTAATGGCCTGGTATGCCAATAACATCAATAGAACGAGTAGATACACATTTGAGCTGATTCCAAACTACCCATTTGATATGTGCTCACTACTATGTTCAAAGAAAACATAAATCTTTTAAACAGTTTCAGTTTTTCTTGGCAACCTAGAAATAACTGCAGTTAAACCTTAACAAAACTTCGGTTAATTTGGTTAACTCCTCAGAAATTGATGCTTTGAACCTAAATAATTTTAGAAAGATAAATACGCACTGGATTAGTTGACCTACAAATTAACTGTAAATTTGAAGCAAAAAGGGCCGCTAGTTGAGACACCAGCAAGTAGAATTGCAACATAGAAGGCTCTGTAGCTTTACAGGTAAACCTTGTAGGCTTGGTCCATTTTTCTAAAAAACGATTAAAAGTGAGATGGATTTGGTTGGGATGATATCGAATAGTGGGACTTACATTATAGCTTTCTGCAAAATAAAGAAAACAAAAAGCGCGGAAAAAACGACAATATATAAACAGACGACATACCGTTCTTTGTCTTGAACGGTAAATTTTCCCATTTCCCGTGTTTGCAATAGGCTTCTTCTCCTATCTATCCAAATCTTTTAAGGTCATTGGCGAATGTCTATTAAAAGAGAAAAACATTTAAAATACTTGGTTAGTCTATACGAACACATGACATTGATGAATTACCAACTGTACCACCTTGCCAGGCTCAACAGTTACAATTTAAGCAACAGTTTAATTACCTGACCAACACCTAGTTTTTAGCCCCAAATCTGTAAATAACTAACCAGAAACACCCCAATCGGTACTAACAACTTTTACCTAGCTATTTTACATACTGCCCAGAAATCCCCGGGTTTGTTTTGTTTCATATGAGAGAAATCAATGTCAAATGGATTCCTGGTGAGCCGAGAAGGCTGGGCCAAATACACCTCAATACACCATTTATACACATGGAGAAAAGTTAAGCTCAACCCAATTTTGTTTAGAAAATAAATATTTCCCTTGCGGATGTATGACAATTGTCAGAGGGGTGTTTGGAACATGTGTTTTTGATTGACCAGTGGTATGTGTGGGTTTCTGTTGTTTGTTTGTACTGTTGTCCAAGGTAAATTGCCCTGAAACGTCAAGAGGTCGAACAATACCGTGACTGAGCCCTCTGGTACGGGGTGGTCTGGTGGATGTTCGTTGGGGGTATATGTCGTAGTACATGACGTCTTCCTCATCAGCTCCTATTAGTAACAAGGAGCAAACAGAAAACCAAACGATTATCATCGGACCAATGGACATTTCTGTCAGTCAACATTTATCGAATTGCCGAGAATACGTTGTGCGAGAGATAGTTTTTTGCTCATAGGCATACACATCTCATAGAATTTAATTTAAACGTGTAAATGTATTTGACATTCGATTTATCATTACATTTATCGATAACATTAGCATTTGGACAAATGGCTTTTTTCGTTTAACGAAGTGCTATAGAAAAACGAAGGAAAGCACAGCTTCTGTTTGTAGATATTATCTCGTTATCTTTTGCAAAAGAATCAACTTGCACAGAGCCAAACAGAACCAGTTGAATGCAGTTCAATTAAAAAAAGGTGAAAACCAATGAAATAAATAAATTAACAATTGGCAAGGCTGGTCGTTTCAGGTTAGATTTAGTGCCTTATTTTAAGTCAGAGCCATTCTAGAATTCTGATAATACACGCATTCATGGCTTCTCATACAACGTTTTGAATTATCAATAGTAATGGAGATTATGTATAAAAATACATGTCAACGCTGACAGAGGGATTAAATAAAGCTATCAAAACAACCCAATTCTATTGGTCACTTCAATGGATATCATAAATTACTTCCACTTTGGCCATGGATTTTATTTTTTTAATTTAGCAAAAGTCTAATTAAGGATAATAACAGAGAATACTCAACGAGATTTCAACTGAACATATGAAATCTGTCTCGGAATTTGTTTTAAGAAGTAAAAATCTCGATCAAAATTGTTCAGCGAACAGTCATTTCACATAGCCGAGCCAGAAAGCTGTCTTTTATAGAGCTCATAGTCTTCAAATCACATCCATCAAAGTTCATTCGTGATTTAGTTGTGTGTAGGTCGATATACTAAGACCCAGCTCAAGTCGAGTTTCTCTAAAATCTCTTAAATCTTTCTCTCAACACTTTATTTAAATTAGCCACTTCTTACTGTGGGAATAGCACGGAATAATGGTGCCATTAAGTTATTACTATTTGACACGGGTTTATTTTCTGTTGCACATATCCATTTCTCACTTCTACGCCATTAGTTTCAGTTTTACCTTCCGTCAACGTTTTTTTCTTTCTTCACCGCGAAAGAACAAAAACGTTTATGCTGATGCAAAGAAACTAGTGACATTATTTGTGTTTGAATACATCACATTGACCAATAATGATCGTGAGTATCGTTTGGCCATGGTAGCTTCCTAATGGAGAAGGTGTCAGACTGGTCACCCAATCTGCCTGAGTTTCATTAAGCAGTTACGTTGACTGTGTAGTCACTTCTGGTGGCGCTCGGCCATGTTGTTTGGCACATGAATAACTATCAGCGTCTTAAAGTATGGCGCATGAGACTAAAAGCATGAGCCAGACTCACTATAAACTTCCTGCAATAAGACATTGAAATTGTGCATTGGCTAAGGTCCATTAATGGGTTTATATGCAAAGATTTGAACCACGAGGCAGTTCTAGACAGGAACAAGTACATATTGTACCAAACGCTTATACGAGTTACCAAATGTTACCTCCTGGAAACATGACTGGAATCACAATAGTTCACCCGATGATTCTATTATCATGATACTGGTAACAACCGAGAACTTAATAACATTAACTGCTGTTAGCGGCTTTTTTTTTAATGTTAATGACCTGATCTCAAAGAGGACTGGATTTTTAACCGCGATCTTTGACCACCTTGGCGTGTGAATTATATAGGTAACTAACCTCGGAATAAGACCATCCCAAAACTGAATTCTAAAACACTCAAAGTTTAAAAAAGTGCAAACATTTAATGATGGGGTGTGCATAATACCCAATAGACTAATGTTATGATCTCGATAAATCGAGGGGTTAGAAATATTGTGTGAAGGAGAAGCGGCAAAAAGACTTGGGGAGACCTGAGAAGGTTGGAGAGCCTAAATCGTCCCAATCCCCAGAAGAGGCTCGAGAAAAGACTCATAGTGTAATAATACCACCATAATGAATTCAAAAAGTGTGTAAGATTCTCTGAACAGTCAGTGTCAGATAGTTATAGTATCCGGGATGCTTGTTACGTGATCGATCAATAACTCCATGGAGCCAGTGAGCAACCTATTACAGTGCTCCTCGTTTTAAAATCGCATCCATCAAGGGAGCCATAGTCACGGTACTCTAATTCTCGTCTGCGAAATTCGATGTTCTGAGACCGAACGCCAATTGAGTGCCTTTCTTCTGTCCGTCAACAGGGATTTATCTCGTTACATTCTTTTTCACGAGATAAACGCCAATAGTGACATTGCACTGGTCATCTTTATACCACCAATAGACTTCTTTCACATGAATGAAGTGTTGCTGGCTTATCCTAATGCAACCAGAAATAAACCAGAGTTTCGCAATTCTCATCTTTACACATGAACATATTACACAGTATCTACGGCCCTTCGCCTGTTCATTCTAAGACAGCCCTTAACGATTCCTTTCTTATATTGCTATCTCAAATACTTTTCTGTGATAAATCCGATATGTTTGTTTATATGATGGAAAATGTTGTCATATTATTAAAACGTTGCAAAGACATTTAAACGTTCAGTAAAAGATACCCACCATATTCATGTGGGTTTAATATCGTACTAAACGGTACATGTATTTCACTTATAGCAAGACTTTGGCTTGCCCACGTATGCTGGAAAAGTATGGTGGAATCTATTCAAAACGGCCCGCGACTTGTGCACGTAAGGTCGACAGGACGATTCGAACTTACACTGCGTATGGCGAAGTCGACACAGCAGGCAATACTCAACTCTGTGAGACACGGGCCGGCCCATCACATGTTTGTTTAGACTGTCACTATCACAGAGAAATAACCAAGTGTATGGCTGATATTCTTTTCGGGAATATGGCACTACCCTCGTGTGTGTTCAGTACAATACTTGTTATATGAGATTGTAGCAAAACATATTTAGATATAAAGTCCAAGTGTCAACTCTCTCTAAAGATGGTCTCTGCATGGAGTATCTGATATCTGCAATGTGTCTAGACATTTCTATATGAGTTTCTAAAGATTCTAAATAAGCTTGGGGGATAGTAGATGTATGAAGTTCAAAGCCGTGATGTTAAACATACCGATTTTACACAAACAACATATGTTAGGTCGATTCAATACTATTTTGGCTGACTTTGCTAATGGTAGCCTACTAGAATAATAAAGGTACAACAATATGTCAAGACGTTGGTGTGGTTTGCGAGGCGTGGTGTGTAGGCGAGGCAGGGAATTACACATTTGTATGTACGTAGCTAAAAAGAAGATATAAAAATAGATAAGAAAGTAAAGAAATTTGGGTTACCTCTAGAATGGCGTGATAGCACAGCAGCCTTCTGAAACTGAGTGATTCACATCGACATAACGAAACATAACTTTGATTGATTTTCAACTCTTGGGTATATAGCAATAAAAAAATATAACCAGAAATACTTCAAAAGGTACACGTACGTTTACCGCTTCTAAATACCATTAAAACAAGTCAGATCGGCAGTTTGTTGCATTTGGCTGTTAAATGTTGATTGTCATTATTTTGCATGGGATGATTCACCGGGTAGAGGCTAGGTGAAAAACGTATCGTGTTAAAACTCCGTCGTTAAACCTGGTATTTAACTGGACATAAGAAAACACCCCTGTAAAGTATAAGTGAGATAAATTGCTCAATACAGCCTAAATTCAAGCCAATATAAACTATATGGTTTCGCACTTTATTATGTGTCAACATGACAAGATGTCGACAAGTCTCTATTGGGTCGACATGTGGGTCAGCATGTGCTTTATAACTAACTAAATATCGGCTAAGATTCTTTTCTCCGATAGCGATCATAACACATTATTAATTTAGCTGATATAAGTATATCTGTAAAACTAAACTCAACATCATACAAATTTAATCCACGAGAAAACATCCAAATTGAGCAACAAAGGCGGGATAAGACAGCAAGGACTTTTGGGATATTTGATGGTGTGTTTCAGTTCCGGTCACAGAGTCTGACAGGACGTGGGTTTGTGTTGTGGTACAACCCATGGCTATATAACCAACAATTGAGACAGCGCTGTGTACGAGTTGCTGTTATTCGGGGGACAAGGCGCTAATAGATACGATATATCATAGGATTGAGCTGATTGACCGACCCATTTAAATATCATGGAAATTAGATCAGCTATCAGATCAGAACCAATTAACCTGATATCTTCTATTTCACCAAAATGTCCTTACTAAATAGTTTGATTCTTAAAAAATACCTGACCCAATCCGCTATAGATTGAACAGAAAGAGGTTATTAGAATAATAGGTTTATGGAAAATAAATCTACTTTGAGATCGGGAGTTTTTTTAAGTAGCGATTGTGTTTGGTTAGTTAAGTATCCATAGTTTATGTGTAATGACAATTAGACCAGCTGTACATACCATTTCCATTATGAGTTTTGCTATTAATTAAAGTTTGATATAAAATAATTTGCATTTCTATTATTCTATAATTTGATAAAAACAATATAAACTCCAATGAGTACAAAATAGTGCAACCCTGTTCAAATGTAACATGGCTTAAACTATTTAGTAAGTCCACTACTCACATTTGGCAAAACAATACTTGGGTAAAAAATTGCCAGCATTGTAAAAAAGTTAATATAAGGCACGCAATTTTTCAGAGTATTGAATCCCGTTGCATTTAAATATGGATGTATTTTTCTCGAGTAAACTTTATAACATTTAAAGTGTAATTCGTCAGATTGTTTGCATAGTTTCAAACTGTTCGTAAACACATGGGGTGTTGGAGTTCCATGCTCGAATTAGTTAAACAGAAATGTTAAGTTTCCATTTGTCAGATTTTGTTTTGTTCGAATTTTATTTGACGACGCTTTTCTGTTTAAAGATAATATCTTTCTGAAGTCTGAATATAGTTGGGAAAAAATCATCTAATCAGGTGGCTCGAAATTTGCTCACAAAAACGTAAGGTAGTTTATTAACAAGACAACTAGCTGTTCAAATCACTTTGTGATACTGACATTCATTAGTGTGGTGGAAATCATATTTGACACCATCGTGATTATCTTTATTTTCGTAGTGGTAGCTGATTCATCAGATGTACTATGTTATACTTGGTAAAGGTACGCTCCTGCGGCTATTGATATATACATGTTATACTAAAGACCAGTATACCCGCTGCTAAAACAAGACCAATTTTCCCGAGATGACCACCAGAGGGTACTATTCCGGACTGTTCAATCAAATGCCTGTATTCGCTGTTTCTAATAAAGACCTTAATATTTACACCGATTGGTTGCCGAGAAATTACGCAAATGCTATAAATTTGGAGAAAGTGGCGGGACAAATGGAAGGCGTGGATGTGTCACTGGACGAAAACGTAAAACAACAAATTTGAAGTGTTTTTGGACTTGTGAAGTTTCAATCTTCTCAAAGATCAAGTTTTATACCAAATATATTTGGTAGCCATTAAGTACAATCTAGCTTTTCAACGCAGACTAGACTTTGGGGTAAAAAAGATTACATCGTTATTAGTACGTCCTTCAGTCTGGTGCGTTACTTGCATGATCGTGTGTCAATTTGCTGTCACATCTGGGTCATGCTTTGATGTATCGACGTTACTGCAAATCAACGGTTATTAGCCCCACCCCACCCCATACAAGATTCAAAATGCTAACTCATATAAGGTCATTCATCACGGTGGGATCAAATGCTTTGTTGACACATTATTATGAGGGAAAATGACCAGCCCTCTTTACGTTGAATTTGAATCACAGCAGAATTTTATCTGCATGGCTCGTTAACAAGGTTACCCATTTTTTTTAATTAACATAACTGTTTTAACTTATGAAGACACTTCAAAAATTGTTACAAAAGAGTTAATTTTGTGTGCGTTTATATGCGGCTCTTTATATAGACGATCGCATAATTTACAGCAATTTACTGAACAACTATACATAAAATGGTGCTTCCTTATTATCAAACAGGTCATATAAGCCCCTACAACGCCTAAGCTTTGAATCAAATGTACCAAATAGTGGTAAAGGAGAAAGATGGTCGAGTAGAATCATCAAGCGTGTATTTCGCGCGATTATTTTTTAAACTTGACTCCTGGCCTTGAATACCACGTAAACAAAATGCAAGCAAAACAAGCAACTGTAAAACGCAATTTGATTGGCCCATGACATCCAGTCTAGAAAGAGCCCTCTTGTGGCAATCGCTGGTAGCAGCGGCTGTACTGGACTGGAATAAATGTTATATATCAGTAGCCTCTGCGTAGGAGCCTAGGTAAAAGGTTCAGAAACCTTCAAAATCATCATATGAATTGTACTTTAGTTTGAAGATCAAATCGATGTTGGACTATTGAAATAAAAATGGTAATTGTATACATGAAAAACAACAAAGAATAACAAACTATAACTAACAAACACCTTTCCATTAGCCAAAACCAATTTGAGAGCATTATATGGAAGACGTTAAGACCAATACGACCTTATAGCCAAAACCAATTTGAGAGCATTATATGGAAGACGTTAAGACCAATACTACCTAATAGCCAAAACCAATTTGAG
>JAVFBZ010162877.1:0-17496 GCA_032466195.1 Katharina tunicata
AAGCGGCCCTGTACGAGAGCAAGAGTGAGGACAAGAGGAAAAACACCTACGTACATACATGCATAATCAGTGCGATTACTCTTTATAAACATATATATATCCACTGTTCCTCTATGTTGTGCGAGGGATAACAAAGAGCATTACGTTATACATTATGTCTGCTTAAATAGTCAGCTTGATTCATGTTAAGCTGAGATTGATTGTATTAAGCGACCATAAAAGACAAATGACAAGGTTCAGGATAAGCAAAAGCAACTACTTACGGGTTGACCAACAGTATAGTCAGGAGGTTCGGGAAGGGAGATCTTACTATCCTGAACCTTCTTCACGTCTTCAGTAGGAGGATTAGGGGTTATAGTGTACGGAGAAGGAGTCTTTATCAGTTTCTTCAACGCCTCGATAGCAGCATCTCCCTTCTCGCCTAGAGGCTTACCGTGGAAATTCATCAGATTTTCCACACCTGCAAAGAAGTGGCAATGCTATAATTTCGTTCATAGACTAGCCACTGGATATACCATTTATCTATTCGGGATACTGGATCATCAACGTGAAACTTAAAAAGTATATTTATGAACATTTTTAGGTTTAATGCAGTACTGATGGTTATTTTACACGTCTGGTGTGGTGTGGTGTCAATATTGTGAACCAAACAATTTGATTGGTGTTTAACGTCATACTCAAGAGTATTTCACCTAAGACGACTTTGCGTTGTCGGTGTATGGGGGGAAAACCCGGGAAGAAGCCTTGTAAAAACCATCCCGCGAACTCCGCAGCCACCGGAAAATTTTCCTTTTATGCCTAAGGTCCACAGGGGGGATCGAACCTTTTCCGGGTACAGTGAAGAGGGTTCCGTAGTCCAACGCTCAGCCACGGAGCAGCCCCTGTCAATGTTTGGTAAAGTGTCGCCAAATATGGGCACCGTGAGGCAAACGGTTGACCAACTAGCCAATAAACAAAAAGATAGCTGCAATTGGCCAATGATTGGTAAAGTGTCGCCAAACATGGGCCACATCGTTCACTTCCTTTAACTAATTTTAACATGGAATTATCTGACGATGGAACCCCAAAATACAATTTGTCATGAGAATGTTATCTAAAGCTTCAGGTTATCTAATGATCCAGCCAATGTCTAGATAGGCATAAAAAAGGCCTTTTCGTATAGGCCTTCAAATTAATAACCAACCTGGCACGCCTTTCCCTTTAAAGGTTTTCGCTAGAACAGCGTACGGTTTGTCAGTTCCAGAAGGGTTAGTTTCCAAAGCCTTGACAATAGCACTCGAATCATGGCCATCGATAATCACAGCGTTCCACCTAAAACACAAACATACCTTATACAAATTAGCAAACCAGCTATAGTTACACATTTTGACGCTTACTACAATTTATTTATTCACCTATAGTCTTGCATGGCATGTATACCGTATACCATGTACAAAGGGTAAAAAATTAGCACATTGACCGGGCTCAGTTGATATATTTAAAACAAAGACGAAACGTTGGTAATGTTATGAAAAAGAGAACTCTGCCCGCTTATAGGAGCAGGTTGGATCCACGACTTTAAGTCAAAATATTAATTATTTTATGTATTTGCCGCTTTATGAAAATCCGTTATTCTGAAATGAGCCTTCCCAGTTCAGTTGATTAATAGCCCTGCACGCCAGGTCCGTGTTTAGAGTCCTGGTGGAGGCAGCGTAATTTTCCCTACATTTATAAGTTTGTGTAAAGAGTGATTACATTGGCATATACGTTTAATCTAAGTAAATACGTTTTAATTTTGTTAACATGCTATTTTTCATCACAACTGATCGATCCCCACATTTTACATCTAATAACAGTTGACTCGAAGTAGTTAGTTCGACCGTTATTCAAGTAATTAATCCAGATTGATCGAATACAGATTTGTTCAACGTATCACAACAACATTGTAAAAACGTTTGATAGTTTGCGGTTATATTTTGTAGACGATGGTCAAATTGTACAGAAATTAACTTTCACACAGAAGAAAAATTGGCCCAATATGTGTCACCTGATTTGACGTACCCCAACGATTCCAATCTGGATTTATAACATTCCATGTCATGTTGAATACTGGTTGGATCGCTTTGTCCAAGACGATTGATATCAAAGACAGCTACGAGATTATCCAGTTTGTAATGACTGCTGAAAGCCATAGCCTCCCAAACTGAACCCTCCGCTGTCTCACCATCGCCCAGTAGACAGTAGACCTTGTAGCTACAAGATTGAGATAATAGAAGGGGGCGTGGTTTATTGACCATACACAATTTACTCCAGAACTATTATGACGTATTGAAAATGATTGAAAAAGTTTGTGTAAAATGTGTTTTGTTGTTGGTTAATTGTCCTTCTGTTCAAGATATAAAAGTAGATCGTCTGGTCGGAAATTCTTCTCGTTTATGGCCACATCGATTCATGTTCAACTCCGTGCTCTACGTAATTTCACTTGTACGACGGCGGTTTATCCTAACAGATATCTGCAACTCAATGGCTGACAACTAATGGGTAGTCATTTCGAGCCTTGGCTCTGTTGGGTTGATTGTGGTTTTACGCAGCAGGTCTACTTAAGGATATTTCACTTATAAGAGTGCGTGCCAGCCCAATGGGTGAACGAAATCATCCAAAGCGTCGCCGGCAAGATAGAAAACGCCACCATACATATAGGTCGACAAACAGGACAGCACAACAAATCGGCTTCCTGATCTATTAACTCGGAAAGCACCAGGGCACAGGAGGCTCACACCCAACCACCATGCAGCTTATTGTTGGAAATTTAAGTTTACATTTACCATCGCCTATTTGATGTCCGATTATGGATGACGTGGTTTCTTAATTCTAGACTGCAGAATATTCGGATTGATTGATTGGTGTTTAACGCCGTGCTCAAGGGCATTTCATTTACATGACGGCGGTGTATTCGATCAGTAGGCGGTGACTAATACAACCAACAAATGTGAAGTCACTCAAATGTTATCGCTGTTGGAAAGATGTTCCTCCAGTTCTTAGTATGACAGCATGAATATAATCTTGAAACATACTGCCCTAAGCCAGAGCGTCAGATTGTACGAACCAGGTGAAAGGTTAAAATGGAAATATTACCTAGCCTTGTCGAAGTATTTTCCAGTGTAAGCCATACCAGCAGCACAGCTCAGTCCCTGACCCAAGGATCCCGTGGCTACATCCACAAAGTCCAGTCTCTGAAAAATTGAAAATACACAATGAAGTAAAAACGCAGAACCAAGACATAGGGCACATTTTGAAACACGAATTGAATGGTAGCAGATAACTTACAGACCGAAGTTGCATTGTAAACATAGGGCAACTAATCTAAAGGGTCTCGTAAATATCTAATGTAATGCTGGTGGAAAACCAGCGAAAACGATTGATTGGTGTTTAATGGCCTCCTTTAATGTCCTTTAACTTTTAGGGTAGAGGCGTAATCTACACAAAAACAAAAACAGTCATTAAATTTCGAAAAATCCTTAGAATTGACTTATTTTGCGTCAATAAATATGTTAACGCTACTATTGAGATCGTTTGAAAAACAGGAGGATCTTACCGGTGTTGGGTGACCCTCCAAGTCACAGTCCGTCTTTCTTAGTTTGTCCAGATCAGCCACCGGGAAGAGCCCCGCCTCGGCCCAGGCAGCGTACAACAATGGTGCAGCATGACCCTAGTAGGGAAAAGGAACAAAATCCTTCAAACAGCAAAAAAGATACAATGCTACTTCGGTATCGTTGGTCCTTCGATCGGACAAATGTCAGATAGTGGTAGGTCTGTACATTTCAGTGTTCCGGTAGTAGCTCACAAGAGAAGCATGTTTCTAAGTCCACATAACTGGTGTACGATGTAAAGGACTGGATAATGTTGAAAATGTCTTTAACACAACGTAACAATAGTGTCTCCTATTAAATGTCTGCTATTCATAGAGTAAAGACAAAAATGTGATGTGTCTTTTCAAACAGTTTTCGTCCAACATTTGGTTTTGAAATGTTTTTTGCGAGTTATGAAAGGCCGAGACTATAAAATATAACCTACCTTTGATAAGACAAACCGGTCACTGGATGGGTCACGTGGCTCTTTTACCTTATACTTCATTGTATGGAAGAAGAGAACGGACACCAGTTCTGCCGCGGAACAACATGTTGTAGGGTGGCTGAAAATAAGGAGAAATATTTAGTCTTTCATCAAATAAGTTTAACACGAGGTTTTATCTTATAATCTTTGGTAGGCCATCTTTAAATGTCTATATCTTTGACTTTTTGCCTATATACGTACACAATAGAATCACATCCACAAGTCATTGGTAACAATAAGTAGATCGAATGGCAACAAAATGGACCAAGTTATATTATATAAGTCTGATATATTGCTTTTGAAAAATGATTTTAATTTGTTTTTATTTATATTGATAGATGCTCCTCTACGTACCTATGTATGGCCCACAATATTTTTGTTTCTTGTTACAACCTTTGTCCAGCATGAACATGACGCTGTACATTTTCGGGAGCTGCTACAGTGTACCTTGAATCACTTGATCGAAGTTTTATTTTAAAATATTTCAAAGATGTGACGTCTGGTCCATCAAATTGGTGAAGGAAACTACCTTAAGTGATGACAACAAATTTCTGAACGAAGTCTTCTAAACTTAACGATCTTCAAATTGTTCCCTACAGGACAAAGCTAAGCTTCAAAAGTAATTACCCTTTTAAAATGACAGTATAAGATAAACAGAATGATACGACAACGGGGCTAATTGCCAAACACGTTAGGGCAATATACAGCACGGGGGTTCTGATTTATTGTTTGATTATGGTTTTTATACCTTACTTGGGTTATTTCCCCTCGTATGGTGCCTACGATCGCTACTAACCCTCCATAACGAGACTGGCAATACAGACACCACAGTAAATTTACAGGACGAAACACCAAAACAAATCCGCTTCCTGATGTCCTTTAGTTTAGAGCATCAATGGCACAAGAGGCATCCCATCCAACAACTCGCGGCCATGGCTTGTGATTGTGAAATCGTATACCATAAATTAGCCATTCAACTTACAGTATCGATTTTGGACAGCAGATGGAAGTAAAAAATATCGAATTTCGGTTATATAATTTACTTTTGCATACCGATTAAAGCACGTACGGGCAACCGACTATGTATGCCATATTGTAATTTATAATCCGATCTAATTAGATTTTAATCATATAGAATTTTGGCAATACAGGTTTTTGTTGTAACTAGTATTACGGAAAGATTGAGTGATGCGTAGAGGTACGCCGTGCTCAAGAATAGTTCACTTACACCACGGCAATATACAACAGCAGATAGCCGCACTTAATGACAATCATAAAATTAGGTCCGGATTTAGATAAAGAGAGGCCCTTAGCTATTCCATTTGTGAGGCCTCTCCACCACACTAAAGATGAGATTGGCTGGTGTTTTACGCCGCACTTAAGAATATTACATTTGGCCACGTGCAAGCCAACTGGATTAAAAAAAAAAACCACCATGAACGACGCCAGCACGCAAATGCTACATTTACAGGACACCACAACAAATCAGCTTCCTGATGCCCCTTTTAATTGCCCAAAGGGCACAGAGGGACCAGGAGGTTCCCGTCGAACCACCAGCAAGATGTAAACAAAAAAAGTGTCCTCTGAAATACGTTCTTCCAATTATCTTTAACGACTATAGGTAGACGTCGCATGTTTCAGTCCAAGGACACAAGGACAAAATATTCAAGTTAAAAGTAAATGTCAATTTTCTTTACCCATGTGTCATTTTTGTAGGTTGTCAGGCAAACATTAATAAGGAGTAAACTATACCCACTGGTTTAGGATTTTTGAAGTACAACGTATTGTCTTTGTATTGTATAACCATATTATGCTTTTGTTCTAGGAAAATGTATGCCCTTCCCGGACAAACGTCGACAAACTCGCTTGTTTTTTTATGCTAGATTTTGATCATTTTATTATAACATGTACGTACCCAGAACCTGCAATTCCAGTAGTTCTTATGCTGTGAATGCGCAAGGTATTAGCGATATCTTGTAGTAGTTGGATCTTTTCCTCGTTCACTTCACCTACAGCCGGCATTGTATCAATAAAGCCACAAGAAGGACTGACTGAACACTGCTACTACAGACGATCTACTAACCAGCTCCTCTGACTTGGGGCATGAATGATATATTAAATACAGGCGTGCGAAACGCACTTTAGTCACGTGTTACTTGTCCAATCAAATCACAAGAAAATTATGTTAGTTGACACGAAATTGATATGAAATTTGAGACGTTGGTCAAGTCACTGCTTTTTCTTTAAACTGCAACATGTGTTACGTTAACGAGAAATACCTAACCATAATAGCAAATGTTGATAGTCTGATGTCATGAATCGAAATGTGTGCACCATTAAGTTTCTTACAAACTTATGTATCCATTGACTGAAGCATTTGTGTGTAGTCTCTGAAATAAAATGCCTTTTCAAATATTAATATTTTATCGCAAATGTTCTGAACGAATCAGTAATCACAGTATTGCACAATACATTTTCAGGTCGTCTAACACGAATCTCAATGTCTGTCAACGTTCATTAGATTCCTTCGAGGCGACTGACAAGCATAAGCATCATTACCACCTCGGATATAATATTGCCTATTGGGAATGGATGCCTGGCAAAGCGTTAACATTTAATAATCTACACGCTATTCCTTTGCTGTACTCACTATATGAAATACTCTTGGCAATTTTACCTTTCGTTAAACTGAAACCCTTCTAAACGACGCCAATTATAATGTGTTTACAGTCATTGACGCGGTATACCAAGTTCACTGAGTAAAGCCTAGATTAGTCTGCATGTCTGACATTCCAATTCCACATAACTGAGATACAAAACATAATAAACAAATAAAAAACAGACTGAAAAATGTTTGATTGACATTTCACCGCGCTGTGTGAAAACCAGAAGATATTGCTCGAGTGCTTGATGGAAGATCCTAATCCACGAAGGCTTTCTTGAAGGGCTAGCCATCTGAAATTATCTCAAGTCAGCCGTTTGTTTGTTTGATTGGGGCTTCACGCCCTACTCAAGGTCAGTTCGCTTATATGACGGCGTGCCAGCCCAATCGGTGCAGGAAACCACCTTAAACAATGCTGGCAACAAGCAAGACAGGACAAAACATTTACATAACATTTACAAAACAGTTCACAACAGATCGGCATCCTGCGCCCCTTAGCACCAGGACACAGGAGGCTACCATCCAACCACCCGCGAAGTACGCCGTAAAACTCCAATCAAACAAACGAAATAAAATTGTTCTCAACAACAAACTGTAGTATGATCACAGCACTATATACTAAAATAGTTGAATGCATTAAAATAGGATGGATTTGATTGCTATGTAAATGTTACACACTTTTCATAACAGTCTGTCGAGGGATTCGTCCCCATAGATATTGTACACTTGCGTGACCCAATGAAGAGGGAATATTTCCTCAGATTAAGTCTGCTAGTGAAAGGTTGAAGTGTTCAATATTACTGATCCGTCTAACAGGCATTATGCTGAACTCGATTAACTATAGACAGGCCTCTAGAGGCAGAATAGACCGAGGAGTTAATACTTAATACTTTTATGAAGAAAAACAAAGTCAGCGACTTTGTATTCGGGTGTAAAGTGTTTGTTATTTTAAATGATTAAACCGTTGCAAATATTGACAGGATCATAGTACTGATACATATTCTAAATTAGCACTAATCAGAGACACACATAAAGGTGTGATTGCGTCTAAATTTTGGAACGAATATAGCATGCACGCTTAAAAAATCAATTTGTAGGCTTTACTGATAATTCAGTTAAATTGTTTTCTGGTAGGTAGGTTGTGTACAACCCCTAACTGTAAACAAAATAACGCTAACTGTAAAACCGCCCCTAAAAGTAAACAAATTACCCCTAACTGTAAAATCGATGTTAAACCTAAATGTAAAACATTGCACCTAAATGTAAACAGCATTTATAACCCTATAAATGTAAAATTTTAACTCTAACTGTAAAATAATTTCTGCTAAATTGTTTTTCCGAAAATGACTTTTAAAAGCGATCAAATTGAAACTTAACAAAGTTAAAGCAAATATATTTTTTACTTTTATGCAATTACTTTCTGCCAATCAAAGTACTCAGTTTTCACCTGTATATTAACTGATCTAGCAGCAATTTGGAAAGGTCACGTAATGCTTTGAAGTTCTTATTTCATTTAATTGAAATATATTCATGAATTGTATTAAAATACGGCTGGCAGGGAGCCAATGAAAAAGCCCTGTTTTCAAAGATCACCTAAATAATGCGCATACCCGCAAAACATCCGCAAGACACACCGAGGCTGCAATGAAATACACAGAAAATATGCGATTTTCAGCCGATATGATGACATTATCATATAGAGAGCCTAAGTAGGGTGAAGTAGTGTCCTAGCGGCCATTTTGAAAATTAATAGACTATTAAGATCCGTTTTTTCAAAAAATGGTTGACAATCAAAATGAAACAAATACACACACGCTGTTTGATCAAAGACAATGGAAAATAAATGCAAACTCTTGTCCCTAACTTAGAACTAAATAAGAACAGTCGTATTATAACTGATAAAAAGTAACATTCGTCTACAATCTGGCGTTAAAGCTGAATCTAAACGCTTGCCCCGAACTGCCCCAATACATACTTCTAAGTTTTCAAAGATAAAACGGGTACAAGGTATAGGTACGCTCTCACATTTAATTTGACTTCCTAGGTCTCCTACAGAAAAGTTAACTAGGTTGTAATTGACCAAAAATGAGTTATGCTCATCGATAAATTCTTCAATTGTTCGGAGACCCCAGGGGTGCGGTCCTCAACTGAGACACTGATTTCAAAGCCAATATCTCCACTTCGAAACAAATCAATGCAATTGTGAAATGTAGCTTTCCCGATCAAACAGCAGGAGTACCGTTTCTGGCTCTACCATGCAGAATACACACTTGTAACTACAGATCATCCACGAGCTTATATGATAGGACACCTGCCATTCTTCGGAATTAGCGGAAACGGGCACCACATACTGGTGATCCACTGATCTTTAGTAGAGATAAGAACAGCTCAAATAGCTTTAACACACGCACAATGCTTAATTGTGCTGTAAAGTCCCCGATCACTACATCTGCAATAAACTAAAATCCCAAAATAGTGCTAAATATGGCCGCCATCTAGATACTTTACGAAATTGTCTAAGTAGTGTAGGTTCTGATTAACGGGTTCATATGGTTGTGTTTATGGTTAGTTTGAATAGTTACCCCAACCCCACTTCACATTTGTCCAGTAGGCCCTAACATACGCGACCAAAATTAGTTCCTAATTCCGTTTGCCTTGATTTTTACAAGATTTGATATTTGTTCAAAAATTAAAACAGTCACGTTAAAATAAAAATTATTCATTGGGTACAAAACGTGCACGGACCAGGAGAAATCTAGCAGTTATTCGAATTTAACGGATAGAGGGCTGGCCATATTTGCTCACAATGACTTTGATCCAGCCGCGGTGAATGACCTTGTTCGTAACGAGCCAACATTTTGAACCTTGTAAGGGGCGTGGCTATAACAAGGAATGACGTCGGTACATCAAAGTGTGTCAGAGCTGTTGCAGCAGATTGACACATTTCCAATTAAAAATTCTGGCAGAATTTTCAGATTTATTTACTTTTACCAGGCTTTTAAGCTACCTTTACCTTCAAATCTGGGGGAAGTATTAACGGAATACCTCTAACTTTTTGAAAATAGATATAATTCATGTGATTCTGTGGAAACCCCAAATATTCTGTATTTGACTGCGAGGTTTTTATTTAAGAATATAAAAAGACTTACAATTTAATTATTCCTAAAAATTCCTGTTCATCAAAATGTTTAATAAAGTTCTGTCATAGTAGCATTTCGGTGTTGGTTTAACATTTTTATGCATGTACTTTTTTTTTATCACTACAATATTTAACGATAACATCGTATGTCAGTTAGAGGAGAACACCGTCATCCTTTTTAACTGGATTTCGTTTAAAACACTCTTCCATCTTCCTCTAATAGCGAGGGTGGTGACAGGGCCTCACAAGTTGAATAGGTTGCCTCTTCATCTAAATCCGGCCCTGCATACAAAGTGGCACAGCTAACACATTACAACATCCCCGGAGGACCATGGCAGATATCTAGACGGGTCCGCATGCTTTAGCGACGTTTATATTATTCAGTAGCGGGAGCTTCTGTTGTTACACGGCCCTATCCAGGCTAAGTGGAATCATAAAGCCGATAAGAGGCGGCGTCACGCTTTGTCGCGCCAATCTTCATTGGCATCATCGCAGACGGGGTGAACTGAAACAACACCAGTATTCAACTTTGCTTCATAACCTAGTCAAAGGTACTTTTTTAGAAATTATACAATGTCAATGGATTTATCTGCAAGCGCAAATGTTTAATTGTGCTCATCTGTATTAACATAATGGAAACAACGAAGACGCTGGTGTTAAAATTTATTTTCTGAGTTTTAGAAATGCATTCCCAATATAATTGCATATAAAATAACCACCAGCAGTGCATTTTTCTGAACGTGATCAGTTCGCTAATTGTCTAACTACAAGGTCAAGATAAAGACAAGATGTAAATACCGTATCTTCTTTCTGTCAGCTTATATGAATCTCGTAAAATACGAAAAACCGATTTTAACTGGCGCCTGAAAATCCAGTAGTTTCTTTTTGTAGGTTTATGTTGGTCATTTCAGACACCTCGCCATTCTTTGTAGTTTGCATTGCGGATTAATGGTTATTTACAGAAATACCAAATATCCTGACAGACAGAACGGGATGCAAGTGAGGACTGTATTTACTTCTAGGCAAGGCTGTTGTGTTTGTTTGAGTGGTGTTCAACAATAGATGTGATTAAATTTTGTTTCATTTGCGTTGATTAAATTTCAGATTCAGTAACCTAATTTAAGCTTAATACTTTAGAGAAGGTTCAAAAGAACTGGATTTGAAACATGAAACAAATGCATTAGATTCGTCCCGTAAAGCAATCGTTGCACCAGTATTGTTTCGTCATGGTAATTAAGAGTTCGTAGAGCACACCTCCATGTCAACTCACACAGATGCATGTTAATATCCCATAATTTTCTGTCAATTTATTTTCCAAAAGAGGAAAACGAAGGGCCACATAAAATCAAGAAGTTATTTACTATGGTATGTAGTATAAAGCCTTTCCATAGTTAGATTGGAACATTTGTTACTGTACACGATCTGGAGTGAAACAACATACCAATACAAACCAATCAGTGCCATTCATTTATATGTAGTCTATAATAGCTACCATTGTCTCTCTACATAAATGACATACCTCCAACAATTATTTGATTATAAACATGGTAAGGAATGATAAAACTGTCAACAAACTCTCAAAGTAAAACAATATTTTTTGTTTGATTTTCAACAGTAAACTATCAAATTTTGTGGCCAAAATATGGATTCAAGCTGTTTTACTACAGTACAACACAAGAATTAAAATATTAAAGTTTAAACAAACCACTTGAAGAGAAATTTGTATATCAGACTTGGTGCTAGTTTCAAAATTTTCTCAACGAACACAAGCTATTCATCCTTCATGGTCTTGTTGCTTGTTTTAGTGGGAGTTTTCGCCAAATATCTTGTATCAAAAGGTTAAACACAATCATTAAGCAAGTGGAATCATCATACTCACATTGCAATAATATATTAAAACTAGCAAAAACTTTTCACAAAGAAAAATGTGTATTACTAAAATGCTATCAAAGCTACTCTTTATAAATTCAAACAATTCTTCCAATTAAAACAGAAGGTTAGATCAATTTTACAAATAGACATGATTTGAAATTTAAAAAAAAGTATGTTTACTAAAGGACTTCTCTTGAAATCAAATTAAAAAATCAGCTTTGGATTATATGTAAAACAAAAATGTTAGTAAAAAATTGCTAAATAATTGGCAAGTTGCAACCTAATAAGCTGTGTTTATTTAAATGCGGTAACGTTAAATGCAGAAGACTAAATACATGATTTTAGCACTTTGTATTCAATATATTAAGAAATAGAAATTTCTTAACCTTTTCTATTATAAATTTTTAAGCCAAAATTTCTTTCACGGCCTTCACGATGGCGTTGGCATTGATCCCAAACATCTCCAAGAGTTCTGCACATTTTCCACTTCTTGGAATACGTAGAACAGCCAGTTGTTTGATGATGATCTTTGGCTCTTCTGAAAGAGCTCCTGCCACAGCCTCTCCAATACCACCTTGAAAGAAAATATTAAAATCATTTTTTTGTGTTTAATAAAAACATGAAATAAACTAAATCTAACTATGCATTTCATTCCTGTCAACTTCCCTGTACCTTTACTCGGACATTTGTGCTGAAATAGCACAAGTTTCAATTCTGACATCAGTTCTACAGCTTGGATTTCCCACACAAACACTTGGACAACAAACTACTGTTCTTATCCTTTTTGTTATTTTCTGTTGCATTGAAAAAAAGATCACTTCTGTGACCATTTTAAAATTCATTTGCTTGACTTGAGCCATGCTTTAATAGGGTTTTTGCTCAGATAACACCATATCATTTCTAAGAAAATGAGTGGTGACCAAAAGTAAGAATAAATATGAGCTCACCTTCTGGATAATGGTCCTCCACGGTGATAATTTTACCACCAGTGGCCTTTGCAGAGGCCAGGATGGTAGGGCCATCTATAGGCTTAATGGTGAAAGGGTCAATAACTCTGACATTAATTCCCTCAGCAGCCAGAGTATCTGCTGCCTTCATTGCCTCAGACAGTGTGATAGCAGCAGCTACTATGGTCACACGATCACTCTTACTTTGACGAACAATCTGTGGAGAGACACCAATGTCATGTATACTTTGAAATAAATCAGCAGAACTTTCACTGATAGCCTTATTTAAAAATTCCCCTCAAACTCTCTGAAGATATCCACTGTCCTGCTAATGTGACACTGCCATGTTTGTTTGTTTGATTAGTGATTAACGTCGTACTCAAGAGTATTTCACCTATATGACGACTTACTAATCTTAATAATTTGCGTTGCCGGGGTATGGTGGAAAACCGGGAAGAAACCTTGTAAAAACCACCCCGCAAACTCTGCAGCCACCTGAAAAAACTTCCCTTTTATACTTAAGGTCCACAGGGGTGATCGAACCTATTCCAGGTACAGTGAAGGGGGTTCCAAAGTCCAACGCTCAACCACGGTGCGGACCCCGACACTGCCATGTAAGAGTACATAAACAATGAGAACGTCAATGAGCTTGTGTTGAAGCACAAAAAAGTACAACCAAAAAGTAATAGCATGTTCACTGAGTACATATTCCACAAGAGCATAAAACACCAACTATTGGAGAGAACCAATAGATTACAACACAGTATAATCCTTTATATCATTGCACACAGTTCAAGGGCACCAATGCACTTCACATAGCATTTGCAAAATTATTTAACATATGAATCAACACATACGACCCTCAGGTGAAAGTCCCCTAGTTAAAGTACCTTGGCCTTTCCAATCTCGAAGACCTCATCAGCTGAGTAGAGGACTGGTGTGTTTGGTCTACTAGTCCTTAGGAAGGCAATCCCTGTAGTGTTGGCCATCAGCTCCACAGCCCTTTCACATGACACTGCATCACTGGGGTAGAACACAGTGCAGCCTGGAATACTTCTAAACATAGCTATGTCCTCTAAAGCCATCTGAGACGGTCCGTCTTCTCCTGAAGATTACACAGTTTTACAATTATCTTCACAACAGAATTTTTTTTTATTTCAAATTAAAATCTGCATCTTTAAATGTCAACCTTAAAACACAAATTTATTTTTTATTTTTTTTGATTGGGTTGTACATCATACTTAAGGATATTCTACTCAACAGGAGAAAGCTACAGACCAAGGTTGAACCCTATGGCTGGTATTGGTGAAAGTTATTGTGTTCACGACATATATGGGAAGGAAGGTTGGAGAGCATTTCATAGACTTCCCTCCCATTCTTTTCTCTTGCAAGCAAAGAAACTTGTTATTGCATGTACATTTGTTTGGGTTTCTGTCAGCTATACTAGGTTATATATGGGGTGCCACCCTAAAAGTTGATGGAACCCACCATTGACGGCACTGCAAAAAACAATACAGGACAATCCCGAGAGGGAAAAGATTGCTTGATTGATTGGTGTTTAACGCCGTGCTCAAGGATATTTCACTTATTTGACGGCGCTGTATTCCAACAGCAGACTCTTAACACAACCATAACATGTGTAGTCACTTTTAATGTTTTTGCTGTTGGAAAGATAGTGTTCCTCTAGTGCTAAGTATGACAGCATGAATATAATCTGGAAACATACTGCCTTTAACCAGAGGGCAGGAGGCAAAAGAGGATACCAAAACAATCAGCGTCCTGACGCCCTTTGGCACCAGGTGACCGTGGGGTTAAACAATCACCAGCCCAAAATGTAGCACATAGCCCGTACAATTTCTCAGGAAACCATCATGTGTCATAAAAGTAAGTACTTACCAATAGATACACCACAGTGAGAGCCACAGAATTTAACATTGGCCTGAGAGATGGCACCCATTCGGATTTGATCAAAAGCTCTTGACAGGAAGCAAGCAAAGGTACTGACAAAGGGCACAGTGCGACGTCTGGTACCACAACCTACAGCCACTCCTACCAGGTTCTGTTCGGCTATGAAACATTCCACAAACCTCTCCGGGAAGGCATCCTATAACAGTGATATAAGATACATATTTCTCTTTAACAACAGATACATTTTTTTATTATAAAAATCATATTCAATGAAACCACTGGGCTCTTAAACCATACTCTATTTCACAATATATGACATCATCTCAGCCACCACAACAAAGAGAACTGGAATTTCAAACCAAATACCCAACAAAATGAAGAAATACTAATGTACTGCAGTAATTCATTGATAGATGTTTAACGCCATGCTCAAAGGAATTTCACTTTAATATATCATGGTGGTGCAGTTACACAACCACAAATTGTGAAGTCACATGTTTTTAATAGCTCTGTTGGGAAGATACTGTTCCTGCAGTGCTAAGAATAGCAGTAAACATTCTACCCTTATCCAGAGGGCAGAACTGCAGTAAAAAAGTGACAAAGGAAGTGTATGTCTCAGCGAGAAAAGGGACATGGTTAAATTGTAAACTAAACCTGTCCACTGCGAAACTTAGTATTTATGTTAAATTAATTCACTCACGAAGGTGTGTCTGACCAATAAGTTGATTTATTGATTGGGGTGTAACGCCGTACTTAACCTGACCAAAAGGTGGAAGAAACCATCCTACAAGACACTGGCAACAGACAAACACCACAGAACATTGATCAAAACAGGCCACCAAAATTTATTTGCTTCCTGATGCCTATTTGCTCTGAGTAGGAAGCTCCAATCTAATCACTAGCATTTAAGCCATGAGAACAAGGCATTCTAAGTGTTGTATTAGACATTTCTTTTACTACATTCCCTGTTTCTCCACTGCCGAGTGGTATGAAAATATTGTCATATTCATTTTGATTTGTCAAAGCATGTTACAGATTATGTCATGATACTCTTACCTCATATGGTTAACGCCCTCACAATCATTACATATTGACGGCTATATAAGAGTGTTCACCCATATGCTTCTTCTAAATTTTCTACTTAAGTTTCTCTTTGTTTACAAGGAAAGAATTGGTAGGCTAATAACTGTGCATCTTTTGTTTATAGTGTAGGTTATCGGTATAGATTGTTTGTTTGTTTGATTGGTGTTTAACGTCGTACTCAAAGGTATTTCATTTATATGACGAAGGATTCTCCACTTCTTAATCTGCTCTACTCAATATGGCGGAAACCTCGTAAAAAACGCCCCCGTGATTGCCGAAGTCACCTAGTGTGACTCACTCATATACCTCAGGTCCACTGGGAGGCTTGAACCCGTGCGGTACATCGAAGGAGGATCTGCAGTCAGACGGGCTAATCGGTATAAAATATCAAGGTATATAGGATACACTTGACAACCTCATGCCATGAGTGTTCGCACAAAATTATAATAGCATTAACTAAATATTGAAATAAATTTTACTTGAGCTCTCTTTGGATAACCTATATCTCCCTAAATATATATGTGTAAGAAATAGATTATTGCCCATCTAGCAGATCTCAACTGACCTTGAATTTCTGAGCAAATGTAGAATTTTTGACATCACCATCCAGGGCCACAACTCTCTCATTGGATTTACCAATCTTGACCAGGGCACTACCATAAGCCTGTCTTGTGGCAACCTAATAAAAACAGATTCAGGTTTACATGTATTATGTAACTCTTATAAACTCTAATAAATTTGTTTTAAACATAAGAATATGTGAGAGAAACAGCAGGGCCCAGGATGGACCATCGAGGATCCTTGAAAGTTATTTCTTTTTCAGACTAAAGGACATAACAAATTGACACACATTGAGAGCTGTAAGTTAAGTATCTTCGAAACCAGTTGTTAGAAATGGCATGGAAACCACAGTGATTAAATTTGTTAGTAAAATATAATGAATAAGAGGGTTGGACTATTGAGTTAGCGCAAACAGATTTAAAGGAACTGGAGAGAAATTGAGGGTAAACCAACCGGGAACCAGATGAACTCAGCCATGGGACAGACCGCCAAAGTATTAAAGGTCATTTGACAGTGATAGAACATTCAAACCAGAAGTTGTGCCAGAAACATAACACAATTCAAGAAACTGGATTTGAAAACCTGCACACTCGGGATGGCACCAGACTTGGAACTGAAACTGCAGTGGAACAGAATAAATAAACAAAAGTCTGACATCTACAGAAAGCTGAGACCCAAGTTTGAAAGATGAGAAGCCCAAGGGTGAAATTGACCCGACACTGGAACTTGAAACTGGAACAGAAGTGGGGCATGAACAGTTTAGCAGGTACATGTAGCCCCGGAACGTGAAAGGCAAAGTTGTGTTACCACAGCAATAGAGCCTCAACAAGAAATCTGGAGAACACAACAGGGATCAACTGAATACACTGTGTAAAGAAAACCAGAGGTGAAAGTCAATGCCGGGGTTATTGAAAAGAGATGAAGTTGCCTTGTAACGGATCTTGACCAACCAGTGACACCAAAACTAGCACTGGTACATTAGCACTCAAGGAATCCAATGGTACAGGACTACATCTATTGAAAAATTCGTCCGAACACTACCAAAACTAAACATCGATGACAGACAGACTTTGAGTTGAGGACAGCTTTATGGAAAGAACTGACGTAGCTCCACTTAATATAATGTTGTCAAACGATACAGATCTGATTTCTGCTGCAAAATCCAGCAAAGGTGACTTAACAATCCTTGTTGTACCCTGTAGGGATAATTAGTGAGGGTCCAGAAGGGCTTT
>JAVFBZ010162888.1:0-17492 GCA_032466195.1 Katharina tunicata
TTTTTTTCAGTGTAGTTGGCCATGTTGTCCCATTCCAGAAGCATTGAGAAACATGATCATTCATGGCCATTGTACACAAGAAACGATATTTTTTTTAAAATTCAACACTTTCTTGTGACATTTCATCTATGCGTTTCTTTTAGACAGAGTATATTATGAAATATTCAATATCTAAACCTTTGTGTCAATTGACCAGTTGTTTAATCATCTGAAATATAATTACTTAATGTCATTTAAAGCAAAACGAACATCTGTATCCCACTATCAAATGGCACTGATATATAACGTTTTAGGAGTCTAATTTAACATTGGCCAGGGTCAATACAAATATGTGTTTTAGCGATGGAGATTTCTGAAGTAGACGTATGGATTTCGTTTTGTAAGTGGTTATATTCTCGTTGATTTCTCGACTTGCTTTAAATCTGTGTCAATCTTCTCACCAGCAATAATCAAATCGATCGCCAATGCTTCCTTTCAAAACTCGTTATGCTATGTGTTCGGTACGTCGAGATAGCACTCATTCAGATACTTCGAGATAGCACTGTTGCAACCTTTAATGTAAAAATTATCCTTAATGTTAAATTAATTTACATCAAGGGTCAACGTTAAACCTTTATGTAATTTTTGTTTACATTAAGGGTTAATGTTCAACCTTAATGTTAAAAAAAATACATTAAGGGTTGGGTACGACGTTAATTATTTTTTTACATTAAGGGAATTTGTTGTTTTTATATTTCTCCTACATGAATACCCAGAGAACATAATACGGTAGGACAAAACATTCTAGTTCATAAGAACCTAGAGCAAAAGATCCATAACGTAAAAAAGATACACAGATAACTGCAAATAAAAATGAATAATCCATTGTTTTGGGATGCCGCTTCGCTTTATCCAAAAACAATGGACAACTCCTTTTGATTTGCACATATTTGAGTGATTTTAGGAATAAAAAACATGATTTCTTAAACAAATCGGCATCAAGATGCCGCTAAGCTGGAAAGGGCATCAGGACACGAGAACTTCCCGCAAACCACCCGCTCTAGTCTCGTTTTGGGGCCCGGAACGAGTCCCTAACGCATACTAATCTTGTTGTTTTTTAGGGTGATGCTATTTGAAAAAACATGTTAAGGCTTTTTTTATTTCTTATCTAATTCCCATGACACTTGGACTGATTGGTCCTTGCAATGTTACGCATCGATTGACGGTCTTCGATTTCGAATAAATGTTGTAGATTGTATATAATATACGTTTTTCTTCAAAGGAGTCAATGATCTGGTTGCCCACCAACAATGGGATTGCAAAATGTCCCACGAATTGTATGGTCAAATCGATTCATTATAGTACAGGCCACAACTTTGGTTTGCAATAAAATACAAAATTACAATAAGGGGCGATATGCGCGATAATAACCCTTAATGTAAAAAAAATATTTTTTACATTAAGGGTTAGCTCGTGCAGTCCTCTCCAACCCTTAATGTAAACATTTTTACATTTAGGGTTAACGCTCAACCCGTAATATAATTTTTTTACATTAAGGGTAATTTTTACATTACGAGTTGCAACGTAGCACTCATTCAGACAAAACGAGATACATGTATTCCATAGAACTAGACACCAGGTTTTCTTATTAATTGCGCACCATTCGACCAATAATGTTAGAAACCTCCTCTCTTGATAATGGACAATATCTATTTATTGCAGCACAGAGGAAAACAACGGATAGATTAATAAGATTGACTTTATAACCGATTGTCTCATTGACTGAATTGAGTCTAGGTTTATCATCGATGAATATACATCATCTATTGTAAATGGAAAACAGAACTGTAATATTTGAGACATTCTGGTACATGTACCACAACGGTAACGATTAAAGCGTCATTTATAAAAGATTTTCATAGCAGCATATTTATTGTTTAGCTTTTCAAGATATTCAAATTAATCGTTAAGATTGTGTTAGGTACAATGGAAATTAAGGGATGAATCTGTTTTTTTTTTGTGCGAGGTCATAATTTGGATATTCGTCAGTATTAAATTTATCAATTTTCCATTAAGAAACAGGTCTAACTGCCATAAAGAGTTATTATTCAGGGAATATAACCACTCTGTCGTCTCAAGCCAGATCAGGCCGCTTATGTATCTAGTGTACCTGGTAATATATAATGTGTAATCCGCCAACATGTTATGTTTTATCAGCGACCACCAATGATGTAAGCGTTTTGATACAAAGATATACCAGACAAAACTGGTCAGTCCTCTTAACCACTGACATCGTGGATGTAGGTAAGGCACAAAGACCAACAACGCCAGAGCTCCTGTGATAGTTCGAGACGGTCCTTTCATAAAACCATCGCTCATCGCTTCGGGATCATCCCATATTTCGTGTCAACATAGGAGTCTGGTTATATGACTTCAGATCAAACCGAGTCGAAACAGTCGGCAACCCACATGCGATTTAGAAAACATGCAAATGTGATTTTGCAGATTAAGGCAGATATTTAACATTACTGTCATAATACCAAACATAATATTTCGCCATTTCTAGACCAGAATTCGTCTTTCTAGTTTTTTATTACATGCTGTAGGAGGAGATTATAGAGGTGTCTCTTGATAAATGGGGTCTGTATATGATTGATAGACTAGTTGCTATCTTCAATACGATAAATTTGCTTGGGACTATATTGTTAAAGGCAAAAAAAACAAAACCAATAAAGAAGAACCAGTTAACATCATTGTTTAACATTTCAGATTGTCCAAATAAATACAAACTGTCCTCCTTAAATTCCGTTTCTATACAATACAAATTGTCATTATTTTTCTTCCTTAGCTTATACATGTATATTAAAATACTTAATATCTATACAGCTAAAACATATTACATCTCTGGCTGAAGCTAGGCGGTAGGCGACTTCCTTTCAATTACACTCAACTATCCGGCCTCCGTGAAGAAGCGCTAATCCTTGCAAGTATTTTTTAAAATTCAAGTGACAAACTCAATATAAAACGAATGCTTGTCAGTCATTCCAGAGCTCGACATATTGAGCCATCGGTCGATTTCACCCATTATATAATATTACCATTATTGAGTTATGCGAACGCTTTACAAGAACCTGATTGGCTTTAGTGTGAACTGTCACTATCTTTACAGGGTCAATCGTGTTGACACTGTGACTGCGTGGGAACTCTCACATGACGTTGTTAAATATCACTTTGCCTCCCCCAGGAAAGAAAGTAAAAACATTCGAAAACCAGGCTACACGAACGATTTGTCAATAACTATCTTGTTACTTTATTTATTCTTCCCCAAAGCAAATAATTCAGCAAAAAAAGGTGCTACTGTATATCGATTGCAGTTTTTTTATGCAGTTCAAAATACATACATCGCATCCATTACTAAGAAATGCCTTATGATATAAAAATGCCAGACATTATGTCGTAGGCTATAAAATATTTTGACAAAAGTTCTGTAATTTTGGTTGCTTCAGCTTCGTGGGGAAGAATTCTGTTTCTCTTACTTCTTAACTCAAAAACTCTTACGATCGTCATGATGTCTCAATCAGTACTTTTATCTGCTTACACATGCATTTTAGCAGTGTTTTTGTTAAAACTCGGGTTGACAGGGTTACAACTGATGGCAAAAGCTGGATAATCAGGAAAATACACAATCGAATTTTGTTCACTTTAGAAGCAAAAACAAAAAATATGATTTCAGAACAAAAATATGAGTTGAGCCGTGTCAGTCTCTAAATGTAATAGCCAAGGAAGATATAGTTAGCACCTTATAGACTTACAAAAGTAAATAACAGATATAATGAATATGCACAAGCTTTCGTCTACACCCAGTAGACTTCTTCAGGTTTCAGAACAAGTAACTGAATGACTAAATTTGGGGTTATCACTAATGAATTTGATTATAAATTGATAATTTGCGCATCAAAATTATCGGACGTGCTACAACAACGAGAAGACGTTAAACGAGTGCCGAGCTGGACACATGCTCATCCAGACTGTGTTCCGGGTTGTCTGGATATGGCAGAAACTGATTTTCATTAACTTTTCTTCTACTGTAACCTTTACATTGTCTCAACAGCGACCTTGTATTACTCCTGTGTGACTACTAGAAATATAATCATGTTGATTTATTCATCTATCTAGTCGGGTGTGTTCTGCTCACGCCTTGAAATAACCAAAAATCATACTCGCACCGTAACTCTATTGCACGAAAGAGGCGTGACGCTATCGGGCAATGGTCCAAATATACATCTACAACCCCTACAATATCCGTAGCCTTACAAACCGCATAGTACCGAAACAATGTCTCGCGCATTCTGAACATCCCTCCAGTAATCTAGCAAGACCTTGTCAAATACGACTTCGGTTTAAGAAGACATTCTTCGTTGTTACTCTGATCAATCAGAGGTTTGTCAAAAATACTGGCTTGCTAATTGTCAGGATGATAGTCAATCAAATATCGATCAAGCACTCTCACTCTTAATAATTTCCATTTTCACTGTATCCCTCTTTTGCAATAAAAAAATCTTCCATTGCTGGTCACCAGGCGATGTAATGCTCTTTAGGCCGTGTTTTCCTTGGGAGATCATATCACGAAGAAACGATGCTAAACATACCTTTTCCAATTAAATTGTCTAATTCGTGCCACCCGAATGTTTTCCGCATGCCATCCTAAAGTTAATTAATGTATATGATGTGTGATAAGTAATTAAGCTGACAGACGATTTTCACGGACGTGGTTTTATATCGCTTTACTGCCGTTGGGAATGTGTCATTGCATGGCAGTCATCAGATAACCGTAAGCTCGTCTATATATATTACAATATAATATCGCGCTGACATGTTAATTGGCATACCACAAAATAATGAATGCTAAAATCATAACAGGGGAACCAATTTTAAACTGAAGAAAAATTTATATAAATTTCAATAACGAACAGGTAGAATATCATAGCGAAAATTATTTAAACAAGAAGTTGCCATTTTGGCACCTAAAACATATTGTCTGTTTAAAAGTATTTGCATGACATATTATTCTTAAATCTGTCAAGACACGGATCATAAACATTGTGTATTGATCCAATGTTTAGTCCTCAAGGAAGAAATGGTTGATCTCAGCTCGTCTTGACAATCGTTCTATCTGTCCAAACTACTCAACAGCTTTCTGTGAGAAATCGTTTCCGACCAGTCTGTACAACGACTGAATATTGCCTGGAATTTACAAATATTGCCATCAATCAATCCACGCCTCGTCGTATAATATTGCTTTAACTATACCATTCTTTTTCGCGTGCTTCGTTTGTGCTTGGATCATTCAACATTAAGACTACATTCTTTTTCTTTTGCACACTTATGGAAAGAAAGATTTGGACGCAGGCAATATATCCAGCAGATTGAGCTATTAAATAAAACCAGCTTTGTCCCAAAGGAAGCAAATTTGTCAGGCTCTGTAAACACACGGTAAACAAAGATGCGTTATCACTAAAGGCCTATAACATTTACATTCATGTTAAGTCAGTGGCGCGGTGCTCTCTAACGTCTAACGGGTGTAACGGGTGTAACGTCGACATAAATGCACGGAGTTAAGGTGCGCTTTAATATTCCTCCAAACGTTCTTCCCGAAAATTAATTTGTTCATCTTCCCAATTCCAAACTTCATAAAATTATTTAAAGAGGAAAAACGACCCAGTTTAGTTTGATCATTGTCAGAAAAAATATATCACCTAGTGTTATTTTATGGCTTACAGATCAGATACTTTATTAATAAAATTGTCATTCAGATAGGAACTTATCCCGTAACAGGACAGACCTTCTTAATCCAATCCGCCTTTACCTCTGCCAACAAAACTTCAGAACATTTAACTTGAAACAATTAATATATTCGATGATAATTCTTCAGGTTTAACATTTATTTTTTTCCAGTAAGTGCTGATAACAGCTCATACTCAAAGGTGACGTTTGTAAATAGAGAATGTTAACAATATAAATACTTCGTTTCCTTTCGTTTTATTAAACAAATAATTAAAAAAAGCATATATATATTCCATTTTATCATGTTGTCGTAACTGTATGACTAGGCTTTTCAGCCTATTGCAGAGATGCATTTGTAGCGTTATGCTAAGCAAAGCTACATAGAGATTGAACAACATGTCGTGGTCGTTAAGAAGGACAATGAGCATTCATTTTTAAAACGAATTTACCGTAAGTAATATTAAGAGATATCTCTAATTGAATTGAATGTATGTCCAATTTTATAACATATACGTCTCTTATTAATTAAGAGATATTTAATTCCTGAAAAATATCTTTTATAACATTTTTGATTAAATGACAATTTGTCCCTCTGTAGTATGAGTAGAACATGGGCTCGTCAGTTTAGTGTTTCGTTGTCAGAGGAGGTGAAAGGGGGTGAACAAAATTAACTTGAGTGATTAGTCTCTGACCCTGTCTCTGACAACTTTACTTAGCATTATGTACGCTCTCTTGCTTCCTGCTATTCTGATACATTAACTTCTGACACATCTGCGGATGTTAGAGCATAAGAATACTTGATAGACCGTCTATGTATTCCATACCACACTCACAGTAATTAATCCTAAAACGACCCCCAGAGAATATAGTTTACTCACAATTGACAGAACGTCAATCGATCATGTTTACAAACTGAAGGGGAGGTTTAGCGTACGCCCAGGGACAATAAATCTACCAGCCCGCCAAATCGTCCGAAATACTTTTTGAGATGTCATATGAATCAGTTGATCCAGGGTGAAAATTGCAGCACAAAAATGTGGGTCACCTAAATGATGCAGAAAAAGTTTGGATAAATATAACTATATTTAGCTGCTATGTGCACTGTTCAGTGAGGTTATTGAAAACCGGTTGACAAATGAAAACAATAGACTTGGGTTCCGTGAACCAGAAAGGAAGCTAGACCACATATTGGTACTGGACAGTTTTAATGCTGTCTATTTTTCCATTCTGTTAAAGCTAATTATTTGAGAATTTTTCAACTCAACAAGTTACATCGCGTTTTAAGTCTCCAATCATAGATGTCCCGCTAATCTCTCCTTATTGTAGTGGTTAATATTTGCCAATCCTGAATTTACCAATTGCTTTTAAGTGCAATATTACTTCTTCTTTTTTTCTACATTTTTCCAAATCGGTAGTTACCAACAGACAAATAATATAAAACATGAAATATATGCAGTCTGAATAGAGGGTTGTAGTGGATATCTGATTTCTGAAGGTTCCCTCAAATAATTGGGAAGGCACACCTCTATATGTTTAAAGTTACCCTGAGTACAACTTAAAATCCTAACTCAATTCTTCTTTTTTAATTCTATTTTAGTAAGTATAAAAATCGTTCAGTAAACCCCAATATTTCTTTCTACAAAATTTGTCAAAGTGCTGCTTCATGGCCATTCAGTGTTTTATCAAAATAGGCAAATAGAGATTGCCTAGACGCTTAATTGTCATGAAGTAATAATGTGGCTTAACCGGATTTAGAAATTTTTTCACGTGGTTATATCCTCGAATGAACGGAACACGATGTGTGCAAAGACATTTTGTTCAATATATGAAACAGAGGCTTTATGCAATATATAAGGACAGTAGTCTCAATTGAAATTAGTCTCTTAAGCGGTTTTCTCGAAACTGAGGATTTCTCGTCGATAATAGGGATTGTGTTTCGTCTTGTTTACTGGGTATGTTGTTATAAAAAGCTGGCGTGCAAAAACAGGATTAAGCAGTGTGGCGATGATAATGAGCATATTTATACAGGAAGCAACATCCAACCCAACCTCGTTGGATTTACGTCAAAATGTAGAGAAGAAAACCAAGAAAGTAAATAATTAATAAAGGGCGTCAGCTTTGGTCTCGATTGTGCTAAAAATGAAAGATTTTGTTTAAGTCTTAATACTGTACTATAGCGCAGCTAATGCATATGAACTGAACGAGCATTCAAGTTACCAGAGTGGATTGAGTAGCCTAGAGTTCTGATTCTTTGCTCATATAATGAAATAAGCGAGACTGTGGCATAAAACACATAATGGCAAAGTTTGAACCAAAATAGAACAAGTGTTAATGTTAAAAAAATATCGAATTGGAATGGCGCTTTTTCAAATTGGAATGGCGCATGGTCAAATTGGAATGGCGCAAGGTCAAATTGGAATAGCGCACGGTCAAATTGGAATGGCGCATCCTCCATGAGTGCAACGTTATTTAAACGTGCTACTCAAACCGAATCAAATGGAACAGGTCCATTGATTCCAAAGGGGCTGTCGGTTATATACACATCATACATCTTTGGGGGTTTTAGCGGTTTTTGCTTTCCAACGGGATACGCGGTGCTATGAGATTAATATTAATAAAATAGATCAATTGTGCTTGTCTAGACGCCTACTTCTAAAAGCAATGTAGTCACTTCAGTGGGTTTGGAAAACATCCCTACCCTGCCTTAAACGCAGATCAATCAAAAGGGGCCTACGCAAAAAGATTGTCATCAATATATCCATCAAAGATTTTGTTCATTTATCACATACTATGTTAGTTTATAAAGCAGAAATCACGACTAACAAGTGTGACATTAAGTTTTAGATCTTAGCGCTAATTGGCTGGAAGTGATTTTGTCTTACCACTTAAGTGTTTATCTGTACATTTAAATCAAAAGGTTTTGGCAAATGTTCAGCTGTTAACAAAGGAGCCATTAAAGAATTAAATAGCCTATAAGCTGAAGGGTTATAAACCAGATAAATCACGTCATATTTATCTTTGAAAAGAGTCTGGTCTCATGATAACGCCTGGTTTCCATTTAGGAATTTGTAAATTTGTAGATTATGTTGTCTGAAAATGGCAATATTTGTTTGAATTCAGCAGTTTTAAACCAGCCTTAAGTGTGGGGCATTCCAAAGAATATAGATTTAATAGCATGCTAATAGCATTTGTAAACTTATGTTGACCTAAACGAAACTTATTGCACACTAAGAGCAATTCCTTTCACACTTGTCTTCAACAGTCAACATTCGTTCGTCCTGGTTTGTTGTCCATTTCTTGACACGCTTTGTATTGTTTAATTATTTATTTCGTGCCACATGTTAAAATTCACCAAAATGGCCTTTAATAAGTACCCAAAAAAAAAAATTATATGCAAATTGTCTGAAATGATATAAATTCATTTTATAAATGATATCCCTTATATTACACTTTTCGGGAAAAGATCCTAAAGGGATATACATCCAGCTGCTCTTGACTTTCTATAATAAATCACAGTAAGACGATCCCTTATAACATGAGTTAGTACGGTGTATGTCGGCTAGACAGATTGCAAAACACTTTTTTCTGCAAAACTGAAGCCGAGACTTGTTCACAAAATATGTTTGCTTTGGTCCTGGCTTGTGGTGTTTGTCATTTACAAAGATGAACACCACTAAGTAAAATAAATTAACTTCTCATTTTTATAAAGTTAAGAAATATAATAATTGTGTGCTTACATTTCACGCGCAACGATTTGAATTTAAAAAAGCTTTGAAGATTGTGACATTAACCAGTGACAGATAAGTTTGCAGGACAAAAGTGAAAATGGAACAACCTATGCGAACAAGATATAAATAACGTTATGCCAGAAATCCATGGTCGTAACTAATACAGATTTGTGTATGAAACGAGAAGGAGGAAACACAAGGTAAGCTAATTCGTAATGTGCCTTCGTATATATGGAATCTTTTCGCCAAATGTATTGAATGGAAAGATTTAATATCTGTACAAAGAGCATTAGCTATAAGAAATACAAAAACATGTTGGCGATTCTATGAAAATGCTTTTAATAACACCTGCAACTTCTAAAAACTCAAGAGACATGTGTAACTTTACCAGTAATCTAAATCCAAGACCTATTGAGTGTGTTTTTCTTTATGTTATCTTTTACTAGCAACACTTACTTAACACACGATAACAATATTTGTAAAATATTAGAGAAAACCTGAAAAAATAGCTAAAAAAGGTAACCTCCTGGTAAAGTAACCTTTTTGTGCTTATATACATCCTTTGGGAAATCGCTCTATAAGCCAGTGGAATCTGGTAAAGAAGAGTTAAACCA
This sequence comes from Katharina tunicata, assembly GCA_032466195.1. Classification (NCBI taxonomy): domain Eukaryota; kingdom Metazoa; phylum Mollusca; class Polyplacophora; order Chitonida; family Mopaliidae; genus Katharina; species Katharina tunicata. The sequence continues at coordinate 10,106 of JAVFBZ010162888.1, forward strand.
ACCTGAAAGTCTCATGTGACTGGGGTGTGAAATAGGGGCTTTACACATAATGCGCGCCAGATATCATGTGAAGAGTTTTCTGGGATTGTTAATTCAGACCGCATGTATTTTTTCTCAAATGACTTGGGTCAAAAACTAAGGCTCCTTTAAAATTATCGGGAAGCAGAGAATGTAGTGGCATCAAAGGTTTGCCAAATGCTTGTTCTTTAGAAAAAAATCCACCAAACCAGTCAAAAGCATGGAAAGCTAACATTTTGTCAAAACTGCCATTCTTCTCAATGTTTATTAAGACTTCCTTGAATCACAATGAGAGTCTAATTTAGTGAATCAGTGCGAAACTTACAGGATTTCGTGACTTTCGTAATGAGTATTTTTTTTTTTCAGCGTGAAAGACATTCAAATGATTTAATGTTCCCCTATTTAATGCACCGTACTCAAGGTTATTTCAGTTATATAACGACGTGTCAGCCCAATAGGTGAAGTAAACCATAGGACGCCACAACATGATGTCCTAAAGTTTGCTAACCACGTTTGGTAATAAATTGCCAGCAGTAGGGTAATATTGATGCCGGCTTTCCATTACACTGGGTGTTATTGACCTCTGATTAGTACGTTGTGTTACTGCTATTGCAGTATGGAACGGGTTCACGAAAATTAAAACAAATATCTTATTTGGAATGATCAACTACCTGCTCGCAACAGATATATTTTACATTCTAATTGCGCAGTAACTGCTGTTCATACATAGCAATGATAAAGTATGGTATATGTAGCTGTTAAGAAGGGGTTATTGTATCGTAGACAGTGTCGTTTAACGAATACGTCAAGCAAACAGCTGTTAGCAAACTAATCTTTTGTCCATACACAAACATGCGTATCGACTTGCATTTGTGTTTGTTATCTATCAGTACTGAATGAATAAAGCTTTCCATTACGGCTTAAAGGATTCGGTCATTGACATAGATGCCCCAGCTTAAAACATCAGCACAATGTAAGATTACATACATTGATGGAATATTGTTCTTGTCGTTCAGAATAGCAAAGTATTTCAAATTAGAAGTGTCATCACTTTTATCAGTTGTATTGATCTCAGGTAGCTCATGCGCCCCGGTAAGAATAAGGAATTAAATCAGGTTAAAGTCACCTGAATATGCTCCATATACCGGTAACGCACAGTCATATGGATGAGATCTCTAGAATAAGACGTTTAATACGAATAAAATGAATAAATAAAATTTGATCGAGTTTGTCTTTTACTCTGTTTTTATTTTTTTGTCTCTTATGTTTTTGACCAATAGAACTGGTCCAACGTCAGGTTTTCATCAATCTGGACTTTTTAAAAAATCTGTCGTCTGCTGTCTTAGCTTTGCCTTGCTAGAGTTGGATTGTGTATGGAAATTGTGCTTTTGACGTAAACACTATCTTAAATCTTAGCACAAATAAGTTCAGAGAATAATGCAGGTTGAGACCAAATGCAGGAAGATCATGAAGGAATCGAAACTACTTTAGTCAGAATCAGGTACCGAATCTTTAACAGTAACACGCGGTACTTTTTTGAAATTCATGATGCGATAGAACAAAAATAGAACATTTAAACTTTAAGGTTGTTTTAGGTATCCAGTGTAATAGCGTTATCATTAGTGTTTGTCGTTTTAGTCTGCAACTTTCCTTGATTTACTTAAAATAGGCTAATACATTGCAAAACCACCCTTCCCAATGGCACTGAAAAACATGTTATTGATAGTGCATGGTTAAACCTTTCGGTAGAACTTGTTGCGTTTCTTTACAGCTATACCTTCCCCAATCTCAGCATTCACTTTGCTTCAACTCTTTCCCGTTGGAATTGGACAGCAGGGCAAGCAGCAAGACGTTTGAGTTGAATTCGGTTTAATCTTCGACTACTGCGTCGGTAGGCGTAGGCATACAAATGAATGCAGTACACTGGAATATTATTAAGTATTTGAGTAAATTGGTCGATGGTTTTATCCTCTCAACTGTAATTACCTAATGTCATATAGAACGAAACTATCAAATGACACAAAGAATATATTCGATGACAATTCTTCACGTCTAACATTTTTGTTTTCAGTAAGTGCTGATAACAGCTCATACTCAATGGTGACGATTGTAACAAGTGAATGTTAACAATATAAATACTTCATTTCCTTTTGTTTTATTAAACGAATAATTAAAAAAAAACATTATAAATTCCATTTTATCCTGTTGTCGTAACTGTATCACCATGCTTTTCAGCCTATTGTAGAGATGCATTTGTAGCGTTAAAAAGCTTCATGGAGATTGGACAGCATGTCGTGGTCGTTAAGAAGAACAAGGAGCATTCATTTTTAAAACAAATTTACCACAAGTAATATTTAGAGATATCTCTAATTGAATTGAATATATGTCCAATTGAATAACACATATATCTCTTATTGAATTAGAGATATTTAATTCCTGAAAAATATCTTTAATAAATTTTTTGATTAAATGACAATTTGTCCCTCCATAATATGAGTAGAACATAAGCTCGTCAGTTTAGTGTTTCATTGTCAGAGGAGATGAAAGTGGGTGAACAAAATTAACTTGAGTGATTAGTCCCTGACCCTGTCTCTGACAACTTATCTTAGCATTATATACGCTCTCTTGCTTCCTGCTATTCTGATACATTAACTTCTGTCCCATCTGCGAATGTTAGAGCATAAGATTACTTGATAGACCGTCTATGTATTCCATACCACACTCACAGTAATTAATCATAAAACGACCCCCAGAGAAAATAGTTTACTCACAATTGACAGAGCGTCAATCGATCACGTCTACAAACTGAAGGCGAGGTTAAGTGTACGCCCAGTGGACCATAAATCTACCAGCCCGTCAAATCGTCCGAAATACTTTTTGAGGTGTCATATGAATCTGTTGATCCAGGGTGAAAATTGCAACACAAAACTGTGAGTCACCTAAATGATTCAGAAAAATGTAGGGTAAATATGACTATATTTAGCTGTTACTGTTAACTGTTGAGTGAGATAATTGGTAACGGGTTGACAAATGAAAACAATACACAAAAGACTTCGGTTCCGTGAACCGGAAAGGAAGCTAGACGACATATTGGTATTGGACAGTTTTAATGCTGCCAATTATTCCATTCTAGTAAAGCCAATTTTTGGAGAATTTTTCAACTCAACAAGTTACATCGCGTTTTAAGTCTCCAAGCATAGATGTCCCGTCTCGGATGAACACTAGACTGATTGATTCTCATGACCTAAGCCACTACCGCTAATCTCTCCTTATTGTAGTGGTTAATAATTTGCCAATCATGAATTTACCAATTGCTTTTAAGTACAGTATTACTTCTTAATTGTTGTACCTTTTTCCAAATCGGTAGTTACCAACAGACAAATAATATAAAACATGAAATATATGCAGTCTGAATTGAGGGTTGTAGTGGGTATCTGATTTCTGACGGTTCCCTCAAATAATTGGGAAGGCACACCACTATATGTTTAAATTTACCCTGAGTACAACTTAAAATCCTAATTCAACTTTTCTTGTTTAATTCTATTTTAGTAAGTATAAAAATCGTTCAGTAAAACCCAATATATCTTTCTACAAATTTTGTCAAAGTGCTGCTCCATGGCCATTCAGTGTTTTATCAAAATAGGCCAATAGAGAATGCCTAGACGCTTACTTGTCATGACGTAATAATGTAGCTAAAACGGATTTGGAAATTTTTCCACGGGGTTATATCCTCGAATAAACGGAACACGATATGTGCAAAGACATTTTGTTCAATATATGAAACAGAGGCTTTATGCAATATATAAGAACAGTAGTCTCAATTGAAATTAGTCTCTTACGCGGTTTTCTCGAAACTGAGGATTTTTCGTTTATAACAGGGATTGTGTTTCGTCTTGTTTACTGAGTATTTTGTTATAAAAAGCTGGCGTGCAAAAACAGGATTAAGCACTGTGGCGATGATCAAGATTTTAAAAGCAATTTTGTTGTTAAGATCCAAAGAAGACCAATCAAATGAGCATATTTTTACAGGAAGCAACATCCAACCCAACCTATTGGGATTTACGTCAAAATGTAGAGAAGAAATCCAAGAAAGTAAATAATTAATAAAGGGCGTCAGCTTTGGTCTCGATTGTGCTAAAAATGAAAGATTTTTTTTTAAGTCTTAAAACTGTACTTTAGCGCAGCTTATGCATAAAAACTGAACGAGCATTCAAGTTTCCAGAGTGGATTGAGTAGCCTGAAGTTCTGATTCTTTGCTCATATAATGAACTAAGCGAGACTGTGGCATAAAACACATAATGGCAAAGTTTGATACCAAAATAGACCATGTGTAAACGTTCAAAAACAAAAGGAGCGCATTTTCAAATTGGAATGGCGCATTTTCAAATTGGAATGGCGCATTTTCAAATTGGAATAGCGCACGGTCAAATTGGAATGACGCATCCTCCATGAGTGCAATGTTATTTGAACGTGCTACTCAAACCGAATCAAATGGAACAGGTCCATTGATTCCAAAGGGGCTGTCGGTTATATACACATCATACATCTTTGGGGGTTTTAGCGGATTTTGCTTTCCAACGGGATACGCGATGCTCTGAGGTGAATATTAATAAAATAGATCAATTGTGCTTGTCTAGACGCCTACTTCTAAAAGCAATGTAGTCACTTCAGTGGGTTTAGAAAACATTCCTGTCCTGCCTTAAACGCAGATCAACCGAAAGGGGCCTACGAAAAAAGATTGTCATCAATACATCCATCAAAGATTTTGTTCATTTACCACATAATATGTCAGTTTATAATGCAGAAATCACGATTAACAAATGTGACATTAAGTTTTAGATCTTAAACTACTTGGGCGCTAATTGGCTGGAAGAGATTTTGTCTTACCACTTAAGTGTTTATCAGTACATTTTAATCAATAGGTTTTGGCGAATGTTCAGCTGTTAACAAAGGAGCCATTAAAGAATTAAATAGCCTATAAGCTGAAGGGTTATAAACCAGATAAATCACGTCATATTTATCTTTGAAAAGAGTCTGGTCTCATGATAACGCCTGGTTTCCATTTAAGCATTTGTAGATTTGTAGATTATGTTGTCTGAAAATGGCAATATTTGTCTGAATTCAGCAGTTTTAAACCAGCCTTGGGGCATTCCAGAGAATATAGATTTAATAGCATGTTAATAGCATTTGTAAACTTATGTTGACCCAAACGAAACTTATTGCACACATAGAGCAATTCCTTTCACACTGTTATCTTCAACATCCATTCAACCCGTTCGTCCTGGGTAGTTGTCCATTTCTTGAAACGTTTTGTTTTGTTTTATTATTTATTTCGTGTCACATGTTGAAATTCACCAAAATGGCCTTTAAAAGTAAAAAAAAAAAATAGAAATTACATGAAAATTATCTGAAATGATATTAATTCGTTGTATAACTGATATCCCTTATATAACACTTTTCAGGAAATGATCCTAAAGGGATATGCAGTTCTCCATCCAGTTGCTCTTGACTTTCTATAATAAATCACAGTAAGACGATCCCTTGTAATATATATGTGTACGGTGTATGTCGGCTAGACAGATCGCAAAAAAAAATTCTGCAATACTGAAGCCGAGAGTTAATTTGTTTGATTTGGTCCTGGCTTATGGTGTTTGTCATTTACAAAGATGAACACCACTAAGCAAAACTTCTTATTTTGATAAAGTTAAGAAACATGATAACTGTGTGCTTACATTTCACGCGCGAAGATTTTTATTTAAAAAATTATTTGAAGATTGTGACATCAACTAGTGCCAGATAAGTTTGCAGGACAAAAGTGAAAATGGAACAACCTACGCGAACAAGATATAGATAATGTTATGCCATAAATCCATAGTCGTAACTAATAAAGTTTTGTGTATGACACGAGTAGGAGGAAACACAAGGTAAGCTAATTGGTAATGTGCCTTCGTTTATAACACCTGCAACTTCGAAAACCTCAATAGACATTATCTTGTCTTTTATCTTGTAATTTTACCAGTAATCTAAATTCAAGACCTATTGAGTGTGTTTTTCTTTCTGTTATCTTTTACTAGCAACACTAACTTAACACACGATAACAATCTTTATAAAATATTAGTCAGAACCTTAACAAAAAAAGGGTTTGTCAACTGCTTGTCCTGTAGGGGAAAACACAACAAACACTCAAGAACATAGAAAGTTAACATTTTGTCACAACCGCCATTCTTCTCAATGTTTACTAACACTCCCTTGGATCACAATGAGAGTCTAATTTAATAAATCAGTGCGAAACTTACAGGCAGGATTTCGTGACTTTCGTAAATGAGTAATTTGTTTGCAGCGTGAAAGACATTCAAATGATTTAATGTTCCCCTATTTAATGCACCGTACCCAAGCTTATTCCACTTGTTCCACGACGTGTCAGCCCAATAGGTGAAGTAAACCATAGGACACTACAACATGATGTCATAAAGTTTGCTAACCACGTTTGGTAATAAATTGCCAGCAGTAGGGTAATGTAAACGTTGGCTTTCCATTACACTGTGTGTTATTGACTTCTGATTAGTACGTTGTGTAACAGAACGATGGTTACTGCTATTGCAGTATGGAACGGGTTCACGAAAATCAAAACAAATATGTTATTTGGAATGATCAACTACCTGCTCTCAACAGATATATTTTACATTCTAATTGCGCAGTAACTGCTGTTCATACATAGCAATGATAAAGTATGATATATGTGGCTGTTAGGAAGGGGTTATTGTATCGTAGACAGTGTCGTTTAACCAATAAGTCAAGCAAACAGCTGTTAGCAAACTAAACTTTTGTCCATACACAAACATGCGTATCGACTTGCATTTGTGTTTGTGTATATCAGTACTGAATGAATAGAGCTTTCCATTACGGCTTAAAGGATTTGGTCCTTGACATAGATTCCCCAACTTGAAACATCAGCACGATATAAGATTACATAAACTGATGGGATATTGTCCTTGTCGTTCAGAATAGCAAAGTATTCAAATTAGAAGTGTCATCACTTTTATCAGTTGTTTTGATCTCAGGTAGCTCATGTGCCCTGTAAGAATAAGGAATTAAATCAGGTTAAAGTCACCTGAATATGCTCCATATACCGGTAACCAAGTGCTATGCAAACATGGCGGACCATAGACTTATGCCTGTTTTAGCTCTGTTGATTTTAGTCTATTTATCAGTCACGGCTAGTTTTATCGAGTCTGATCCTGGTGGATTAAATGTGAAAGGTGTTCCCGATCCTGTCGGTATGTTTATATGCAAGATACACGATAACATTTTGATAAACTTCGGATGTGTAGTTTTGAAAGAATCACTTCTGTCAAAATTGTCTGTAACC
>JAVFBZ010162899.1:0-17492 GCA_032466195.1 Katharina tunicata
GTTGTTAACCACGGAATCTGAATAGAGAGATGCTAGTTGTTAACCACGGAATCTGAATAGAGAGATGCTAGTTGTTACCCACGGAATCTGAATAGAGAGATGATAGTTGTTAACCACGGAATCTGAATAGAGAGATGCTAGTTGTTAACCACGGAATCTGCATAGAGATATGCTAGTTGTTAACCACGGAAACTGAATAGAGAGATGCTAGTTGTTAACCACGGAATCTGAATAGGGATATGCTAGTTGTTAACCACGGAATCTGAATAGAGAGATGCTAGTTGTTAACCAAGGAATCGGAATAGAGAGATGCTAGTTGGAAACCACGGAATAATTGGATCTGAATAGAGAGATGCTAGTTGTAAACCACGGAATAATTGGATCTGAATAGAGAGATGCTAGTTGTAAACCACGGAATAATTGGATCTGAATGGGAGATGCTAGTTTGAAACCACCGAATAATTTGATCTGAATAGAGAGATGCTAGTTGTAAACCACAAAATCTGAATAAAAAGATGCTAGTTGTAAAGCACGGAATAATTGGATCTGAATAGAGATATGCTAGTTGTAAACCACGGAATAATTGGATCTGAATAGAGACATGCTCGTTGTAAACCACGGAATCTGAATAAAGAGATGCTAGTTGTAAACCACGAAATAATTAGATCTGAATAGAGAGATGCTAGTTGTAAACCACGGAATAATTGGATCTGAATAGAGAGATGCTAGTTGTAAACCACAGAATCTGAATAGAGAGATACTAGTTGTAAACCACGGAATAATTGGATCTGAATAGAGAGATGCTAGTTGTAAACCACGGAATCTGAATAGAGAGATGCTAGTTGTAAACCACGGAATAATTGGATCTGAATAGAGAGATGCTAGTTGTAAACCACGGAATAATTGGATCTGATTAGAGAGATGCTAGTTGTAAACCACGGAATCTGAATAGAGAGATGCTAGTTGTAAACTACGGAATCTGAATAGAGAGATGCTAGTTGTTAACCATGGAATCTGAATAGAGAGATGCTAGTTGTAAACCACGGAATCTGAATAGAGAGATGCTAGTTGTTAACCACAGAATCTGAATAGAGAGATGCTAGTTGTAAACCACGGAATCCGAATAGAGAGATGCTAGTTGTTAACCACGGAATAATTGCTTTAGTATTGCGACCCTTGCGCCCTTCTTTTCAAGAAAGTAAGTAAAAGATAAAATATTTTCTTCTTGCATTATATCTAAGTGTTGTAGTCGAAATTATATTTCCAGACTGGAAGCAGGTGTCTTAGGATTTAGGCTACGTATTTAAGGATAACAACTTCAATTAACTTTTCGATTCAATAAAGATTAGAACGTTCATACCTGTGTGAACATGTCAGTACATTTTATTGCTCGTGTCTGGAAATCAACAGGGGGATTGCGATGTGTACTGATAGTCATACCGGACTACAACAAGTCTTAAAAATCTGGTAGAGAAATAAAGTAACAGTAGAGTCGTGGTTGATGAAACTTATAATTCCATATGTATTATAGGTATTGTGGTTCTATATCTGACCCAGACTATTGTGTAATGTGTACGGGGTGTCCTTCCAGTCTGCCAACGAACACGCGGAGAAAAGTGGTCACAAATCTAGTGTCCAGTACAACATTAAACACTAGATATATTACGCAATGAATAACATTGACTTTAAAAATGTAAAAATTATGTTTCCTCATTGATTTCGATGAACTGCATGGGCCGTGGAAAAACTGGCAGAGTGACGTCTAATTAAGGTGTTTGTTATCAGCGTTCTGTAGGCAACGAGAAGAAAGTCCCTGGTAACAAAGAGTGCTGGTAGCATTGTGCTTTCGATCGATAACCAGTGGATAACGGGCAAACACAACGCCATAAAATACATTCAACAGAAAGCCATGTGAATTAGAGTGAACAAAAGAGATATTTTCAAACAGCATTAAGCCGTCAGGTAAATATAGCGGCGATGGGTAGGGTCGAATGTAGATGGTCTCTCCTCCTTTCTATTGTGAGGCTAAAAGGTAGAGAAGGTCTAACTTTGGAGTTGGATATTGTCCCGGTAAATCTCTTTCCCGGGATCTCAATAGGCCTCAGGTAGTATCCTAACACGGTTAATTGCTACTCTATTGATGTGAATGGTCAAGAATGATACACTAAATAGACAAAATATTAACAAGCTTCTTAAGAGGTACTTATTGAAGAAGTTCAGGTACAAACAGTAAAACGTAGCGCGAGGAAAGGGTAATGGAAAAAGAGATAAGTAGTTATAAGGAGCCGAGGTGCCATTAATGATACAGGAAGGCAGATTGATCCGATCTTTGTCAGATAAGTAGAGATCGTTTAACTTAATAGACATCACACTTTGACACAAGTCAAGATAATAACGACGCCTTTATCTACTTATTTTAAGCTAGTTATCTGACAGATTCACAATTAACTTTAAATAACCTTGGCATCAGCGTGGATGTTAAGTGCAAACGTTACCAAGGCAATAGAAACCCGCTTAAAACACAAATTACCAGATGAATAAAGGAATGTTGAATGTAAAACAAATATCTTCAGATTTAAAGCTTATTAGAAACTTTGGCTTGTTGAGTTATTAACCATTTATATCGAAACATACTAATTTATATCAAAAAAATCAGACACTTATATAAAAAAACAACAAAGAAAAACCAACAACAACAACCCAAAAAGAAAAAGAAAGAACACAAAAGCTGACAAAAATGTGTTGGCGTATCTACAGAAACACGAATAAATAAAACAATACGCATATAAGAATCGCTTCTCAACAGTGGGTAAATAAGGAAAGACTGATTTCGAACATTTACCTCATTGTTTAGCATGCCATTACTTATAGTTCTGATTGGCCTGAAAAGGAAAACAAAACCGTTATTTGTACTCCTTTGTTTTTTCCATTTCTTAATTATTGGTCTGTGTGTAATGTTTTTAGTGGTAAAGGCCTAATGTAGTTTGAGGCATGACTACCAATGCGTCTGCTGTTATTTTACATCCGATCTCCGATATATGGACAAACGGTTATACCACTGTTAACTAGACTGTTTAATACAGTTGAAAACGAGACTTAGCGAGAGGAAAGTGCTGTCACAGACGTTTGTTGTGGGGTCAAATTGTTGGGCGATCAAGACGAGTCACGATTAAAACTGGCCGATAGACGGTAATTGTTGACAGAACATGGAGGGCACGGTTCCGGGACGAGTTGCCGCCAGACCCTATGAAAATTGATCACCGCCGCTACGTAAGCCCGACCAATTTACTCACAGCCACATTAGCTTAATTCGCGCAACCATATTTCCACGCAGATTTCCAGATCACGTGGTTGAAACCAGATCAACGAGTGGGTCTATGTTTGATGAGCAGCAATTATTCCATGACTGATCTCCCCGGTAAACAAGGCTGGCTTTCCACTCAGTTTGTTTAGTTAGATCCTCCTCACTAATTCAGCAAAAGTGTCGAAAATCTTGGCTCTTCCGCAGTTTGCTCTGCTAATCGACGAGCTCCACTTTCCTATTGTTGATTATGAGCGGTGGCTAAAAGCTGTAAAGGCGAGTAAATCCTACTATATGACCAGGATCAAACTTCAGCGGAGTGTGCACACAAAAGCCCATTTGTCTGTTACGCCACTACGAGAAGTTGTCGAGCAGAAGACGGAAAGCAAACAATTCTCCCCGAGAAATTAGCCTAACTGGCTTTTTGCTGTCCAATCAAAAACAAAATACATATGGATTTACACAGCGGCATATTTAAGCTTTTCTCTAAGTGCATTTACGTTTTATTGACATTTCAGTTTAAGGCCAGCCCCGCCATCTTAGTTATGAATTAGCTTGGTCTTAAACTTGACATGACTTGATTAAGTTCATTTCAGTCATCAATAACGTGCTCAGGTGCTACATAAACAGTACTATCTTGACGGGGCCGTCAAATACATTCCACTTAAAGTATTTGTGTTAGAAACTAAAAGGACTTTGGAAATTGTTTTATTCTTATAAACTATACTTCAAAAGTCTCAAGTAATTTAAAAATAATAATATTTTATTTAATTAATTAATCGATATATTTGGAAATTGTTTTATTCTTATAAACTATACTTCAATAGTCTAAAGTAATTTAAAAATAATAATATTTTATTTAATTAATTAATCGATACATTTGAAGTATTAAAATATATTTAAGCATATATAAATTCGTTTCACTGTCCATTCAGTGCAATATTTAACTTATTTTTGTGTCGCTTGATACCCAGATGCAATATTAGTTTTGACTTGTATTTTGACCAATATTTAAAGCTACTTTGGTTTTAACCTTTATAGTCTAAATTGCTAACGTTTCTCAACATGAATGGCAACAAATAACAAAATAATTCCCAATAGGGCCTAATATTAAATTTCTGTTCCATAGCTCACGCCCAAACTCTCGTTGGGAGAAAACCTCAGGCACATACCTTTATAAGCATTTATGAAGTAGACGAGCAAAGACTCTGTAGGCCAGGATGGATGAGTTTAAAAATGCGGGCGCTCAAATATGATAGGAGTAAGCGTTCAAACAACAGTCAAACTACGAGAGTCTTCATAAACAAATTGTGACCTGGTAAGGCCTTAAAGTACAAAATACAAAAACGGTCCGAAAGATAGAAATTTGTCTTTATTTACATTTTAGTGTTTACACGACCAACAAAGTTTTTGAAGGCGAAATGGGATAAACACGCTTGCCTTTTGTGTTCCTGCTCTTAATCTATCTCAGACATTCAATCACCCCAGAGCACACAGGGCTACATCATCTTAATTGTGGTCGGTATATTTAGACCATTTCCAGAATAGAAGCGATCTATCAACCTTTGCTATCCTTTATCCCCTCAAAAACATGGTCAGGTCAGGATAATCAGGAAAACACAGAATACTTTCGTATATTTCCAGCTGTTAATGTATCTTTGAATTTATCTTTTCACTTTTCTTTAATATCAGCTTTAACACTTTGCAAAGAAATCATTCAGTCTTCATTCAGAGACCACAGTTATAGTTTGTTTGAAGCTAAGCTACTTTCTGGTATGCAAAAAGTGGTCAGAAAAGGCGGGTTCGCCATATTGTGGTGATTAAATACTTGAAACAGTTGAAAGTGCTGTGTTATAATCAGTGGCAACTTTAAATTATTTTGTTCGTCTTTTGTCTTAATAGAATATAGGGCAGTTGGTTTTCATCAGGCACGATCATAGGAATTTGTATCAATAAGAGTAATTTACGTTGTAGTTCTTTAACTATAATAAAGGAAAGGAAGGAAACATACTCCCCAAGAAGCAGCCGATAATCAAGAAATAAAGCCTTTGTTTGGACTTTGGTTGGACGATACTACATTCCCTACCTGTTTAATGTCTCATCCTTACGTAGCAGCAATAATATTTCCAATATGCCCTGCAGTTCTGCCACAATCGGTGGAAAAACGAAGAACAGGAGGTTTGGCAGATTTTTTTACCACTGCCATTTTGAATAGCTATGACAGATATCCCAGGAGCCACTGCGCTTGACCTAGTTTCCCAAATATGGAAGTCTGACGTAAAAGACGAGTTCCATATTTGGGAAACTAAATATCGGCTGCTTCTTGGGAAGTATGTTTCCTTCCTTCCCTTTAGTATAGTTAAAGAACAACTACAACGTACTTTGTAATCAGCGGTTAATCAGCTGTTAATTGCTCTTATTGATATAAATTTCTGTGGGCACGATGTAAAATGTTCGAAAAAAAATGTTCTGAAGACATGTCTATTATCTCCCCTGGTTTCATTCTTTTCACATGTCTGCAGTTTCTGAAAGGCCCCCAACCAATGATATAGATAATATGATATAGATAAGATTTATCATCATCCCATGACTAATACATTGCCAATAAGTTTTTAAAGTAAACAAAATTGATTAAATTTTGTTGTTTAATTTGTCTTTACTGGGTTAAATGATTAAATTTTCAAAATTCTCCTTAAATATGAAACTGTAATTTATGATATGTATTTTTCTTTAAAGTTAATGAAAAGATTTAAAACACAAATTGTTTGGATTAAATGCTTGTGAAAAAAAGGTATCCACAAAGCGTGGAAATGGAAAATGGATGAAAAATAGTTCTGAAAGTTTTTTTTTCTCCTCGTTTTAATTGTCTTTCTAAATGACTTTTGGCTACTAACATATCACATGTAAGGAGATGTTTGTGGTATATGTGATATATCAGTTTAAATATATCAACCAGGGTACATGAAGACTGATGAAACGAGATGTTATTCGGCTGTTTCATTAATTTTAAAGCTGTAACCATTGACCTGGAAGTGCTGGTAACTTCAACAATTTTTTCCAGCTTTTGACCACAAGGCTAATGAAGCCTGATGAAGTTAAGTGCCACATGCTTTCTAACGAAAGTTTGGGGTTGAGCTATAAACCAAACGTTAACATTATGCCTTTAATATGAGAAGTTTATTTTGTTATTTCTCCAGCAGATGGAGATATCTAAGCCGATGCCAGGGGTTCAAGCAAACACTCACGTATCTTTATTTCACAGTGTGAACTAAGATATTTTTTATTTGTGCCCTATTATTTCAGAGTGATTTTTGATTCTTCAACTGCCCACTAACTATAATTACAAGGACAAAATGTGAAAAATCTGGTGTAAATTATGACACAACAACTTGTACATACATCACCCTAGGTCAAATAGACAACATTGCAAAACAAGAATATATTTAAGATTTAAATGCTTTAATACTTTATTTAGCTTTTTGAAGCAGCATCAAGTACAACGAAAAGCAGTACAATAATATGAACAATAATGAAAAAAGAAATATGATTGGATTAACTATATAGTGTATGTACATATGTGAACGAATGTTAAAAAAGCCGAAATGGATAAATTTCCGTCAGATTTCATAATTACCTAATAAATAAGTGTATGAAAGGAATTGTAATTATCCTGATAATATTAATCTTATTAATGCACATTTTATTATCTATCAAAGATTACATTGATTCATATATATTAGCCAAATTTTCTTTCTCTACATTTATAGGAAAAATATATATATACTAGCCAGAGACCCGAGTTCGAATCCCGGTGGAGTGCAAGCAAACTTTTCTTTCTCTACATTTATTCCACAAAAAAAAATATATATACTGTCAAAAAAGAAACGCATAGGCAAAATGTCACAAGAAAGTGTTGAATTTTTAAAAATATCGTTTCTTGTGTACAATGGCCACGGATGATTATGTTTCTCAATGCTTCTGGAATGGGACAACATGGCCAACTACACTGAAAACAAATTAACACACGTTGTGGCGCGTTTCTGTGGAAATTCGTGTTAAGCTACATGAAATATTCAGATTTTGACGAATGCAAATGAAACTTGGGGAAAATACTGCGGTTGTGATGGGTATTTAAAGAGCTGCAATTCTGGCAATGATGTGCCTTTCCCATTTCACTGTACACGAGTTACAACATGCGAATCGAAGCATTGCGATTGGCCGCCTCTAGTTAGATGAATCGCTGTCGGAAGTCGCACGGCACACGAACGTCATACAGAGCATTATTTCACGTCTTTGGAACAGGTTTCAGCGATTCCAATCTGCAGAGAAAATTACCACATACTTGTACCAACATTAACTGTGCTACCCCCCAAAATTACTGAATTATCCCGCTTTGTATTAAAGAGATAATTCTATTCATATTTCGCCTATGCGTTTCTTTTTTGACAGAGTATATATAAACTTTCCAGGTGGTAAATACAAATGGCAAAAAATACGACTGCGTTAGCACGTTATTTAAGAAATGCGTATTTTATTTGAGTTTTTAAAATTTGTTTTACCAACCAAAACCTTGTATTTTAGTTCAACATTAGTGTTCATTTGTGGGAATTGTATATACTTTTGTCGAAGTGACTGGAAAAAAGAACAGAAATACAGATAGTGAAATTCATCGCCATTCTAACTGGAGTCAGAGAGAGATTATCTTGTCTATGTATATTTTGCCTTCTTCATGTTTCTATTGACAGTCTTTGATTCAAGAAGCTTAGTTACTTAAGACGAAAAATAAATGGTTTCTTTTTCAAAGCAAAATTCGTTTTTTATGACAGAGAAAAAAGTGACCCTTATTGGAAATAATCACTGTGAAAATGTAAGGTTGTGTATACTGCATGGTCTGTGAGTAGTGGGGTAATTATAAGTTATAAGCTTTGTACATTATATAGGGATTTTATAGATAAACTAGATATAAGATAAGACACACTTATCCAGTGTTGATTTCATATTTTCAAAAAGTTTTCCAAAATTTCCCAGGTGACTTATCTGGCCCAAAAAGTCAATAATTATATGTAATTATAAATGTAGTCTACAGACGTAGGTTATCTCCCTAACGCGTACAGTGTGAAGAGCGTTGTATACTTTCGTAGTTGTGGAATTTGCTTCAAGAAATTAGTCCATCGATTTCGTGCATTCACGTCCCCACACTTCGCAGCCATACATGATCATAGGTAGTACAGTGTGGTCAAAACAGTTTCAATGAACAGCCCATGAACAGGTATAGGTAAGTCATTTATAAACCTCCATATAGCACAGGGAGAGCCTTACTTGCTTGATTAACATTATGGGTTTTCTGTGCTTAAAATGCTCTTGTTCTTGGAAAAATGTTCCAAAATTTATACGAATTTACTATTTTACCCTCCTCTCCATTTATGTACAATGTCTAACAGAACCATTCAAGGAACCTAAAGCTATTCTTTTCATTTTCCCTATGAATAGTTTACAATATTCACAGAACGAGGTCAAAGTATGTCTTGTAGTTTAATAGGACAATCAGTTACAACTGCACCATTATCAGCATAATAAAGTACAACTATTTGAGTGTACAAGTTATAATCTTCCAATTGGAGCGTTATGCCGTCTGAAGATCTTTATACAATATACATGTTGTTGGAAGAGAGAGAACAACAACGGAGACAAATTATTTGGTTGACACCCATTTCCTGTTTTAATACAAGATATTATATTTGGAATACCGCACAAATAGCAACATTGAACACTTTAATTTACCCTTGATCCCTTACACGTTTTTTTCACTTTTATTTGAAGTATTCTATTAAAGTATATATTATCCGGTGTTGAGTAACCGCTCGAATCCCTGTCTGACATGCCGACAGTAAATCATTACATTCCAAGAATTTGTTATGAGACGGTTATTTAAAGACCAGTAAATATTTGTTCAAATCAACCGAGAAGCATTATAGGTTATAGTTTATGAGACGTAATGGGGTAGCAATAAATCAGTTGTTGTCTTTATGAGTTCGTCTATTATTTCGTTATTCTTCCGGCTCTGGTTGTGTTTTATATTTTCACAGCAGTTAATATTTCATTAACAGCGAAATATCTGTTTAAGATTTTGTCATTATCTTCGTTAACCATGCAGATTTGCTCAATTTGTGAGTTTCTGCAGTACTGTTACTAATGTGTTTTATATACTGATTTAAAAATAAAAGTTTATATTTCTTTAGTCATATTGTAAGGCCGTTGATGTATTGTGTAACCTTGTTAATATCATTCTCCATATTATATCTTTTATAAAATAAAGATGTTTGTAGGAATTGTCCCATATAGTTTTCCAGCCTGTTTTAACGCTTTGTTTCTCACCATAGCTTCTTATATCGGAATTAATATAGTTTACTTTCTGAGTCAATGATACAGAATTATGTGGACCAGAATATAATGAGTCAAAATCCAAAACTTTAAAGTCACAGAGAAATTTAACGACAGATTCATTATAAATTTCACAATCAATTATAGTTATATTGGAGTATTGAAGTGCATTTTACAACCCTTTTACCATTCAATGTGCTCATAACACTTTCCACCGAAGACCTAGGTTGTTTATTTTCAGTCAGTCTGTACACGTATCCAAAATACAGATGCTTAAAAGCTACCCTTAATATTTGGAATCAAAGCATGTATTCACATGCCACCTTGGGTGTAACAAAGGATATGAGATAGTCTTCATTAAACAGTCAAATACCTCCTGACTTTCTTCTATCGTTCTGCTCTCTGTAAGCTGGAGAAAATGCATAGCCGGGTATTGTTTCAGTATGATCTAAACCATTTAGTTTTGTGTTTAGACAAATGACGGGGTCTAAATTAGTTCACAAACTTTTGGATCCAGCAGACGCCTTTTAAGCACACAGACACTCAAAGAAATTACTTCTTATTCACACTCTGAATTAGTTTAGTTATGGTAGGAGCATAACTCCAAGGTAACAGCAGTGTGTTCTGAAAACCGTTGAAATGTGGATGGACACGGGACGCTTGTTACCCACTGTTGTGGTGTCCGTTGCGTCCGACGTATTGAAGCCGACGGTGCCGTTGTGGAATGGGCAATATATTAGTACGCACGGATGTTTTTTGATGACGTGACACTTGGAATGACGTTAAGCTTGATGGAGTGTTTGTTTGCGTACTATTCTGTCGCTGGTGTTATGTCCTTCTGTAATGGGATCGTCCTGGGTATACACCTCGAAGAAGATGCGATCGTTTGCCACAGTTTTAACCGCCTCGATGTATATGAAGAAGGTGAATCTTGAAATAATGGATCGGATACCGTTTTTCAAGTTTTCGTATCTAAACACTCTCTCAAAAGAAACGTCCGATTAGTCTTTAATCAAGTTTTGCGGATGACCTGCTCGGTGTTCTCCGATGGGGTTTCCGGTTTTGCCGTAAATATTATATTACCTCTCATGCTACGTTGTACATCACATTGATCGCGCGCTGGAGTTTAAAACTGTACTTAAAACGTTCGTTTATTATTCACAATTTGAATATCCTATTCGGACCACCTGTTTAAATTGAGGAACACAATACCGTTCATTCCCCTTTCCGATCCATCATAAGTTGCATAGTTACCCCTGGCAACCCAATGTAGAACATCTGAACAAAGTTATTCTCTTTTCAATTAAACTACCATTAAAGCCCCTCGCAAAATATAATGCCAATGTTAACAAGTTTGTTTAAATAGTTACAATTAATTGAAAGACAAAAGTTAAGCTACATTGTTACACTTTGTCTCAATCTGAATTACTTTATACATCAATATTTGATAGCTTATCAAGTTCAAACTTGGACATATGATTTAAATACAGTCTAACGATTCGTCTTCACTCTGATTATTCAATTAAGATATTGATTTCTATTTCACAGCAAACAATTTTTACAAAAATCGTCAAGTATTAGAAAAATACATTAAGACGCAAAACGAAGGTTATTCGTGTAAAGCATACATCATGCATAATCCATTGGAATCAGAGAGACACTAAAGTCTAATTAAACTCGGTAAGTATGGATTAACTGTGGTCTCACGTGGTTGCCTATCTTATGGAATAACCGTGTTCAATCACCAGTGCCCTGGTCACTGATATGTTATCTTCTCGTATATTCAGGTCACTTCGTCAGTGTTCTTTCTCGTCATCGATGTGTTGTCTTTTTGCATATTCGTGTTCATTCGCCCGTGTTCATCAAATGTGTTATCTGGTCGTATATACCTGTTAATTTACAACAGTACTGTCTTATGTGGTCGTATATGCATGTTTATTCACCAGATCTTTGGTCACTCCATCTTGTCGTTCAATAGATTCTCTCACCAGAGTCCTTCTCGCTCATGTACTGGTGCATACATTTTGAATGAACACTTGCAACTAATGTTTTATATTGTCATATATTCGTGCTCATTCACAAATGTTCATGTCACATGTGACAGCTTTTCGTATATCCTTGTTCATTTACCACTGTTCTTGTCACCAACGCGTTATCTGGCCGTATAATCGCGGTTCATTTACCACAGTTCTTGTTCAAGTGTCCTATTTGTATATTCGTGTTCATTTACTAATTTCGTGTAACCGATACGTTATCTTGTTGTATATCATTGTTTATTCATCAGTGTTGTCGTCACCACTGGCTTAAATTGTCTTATATTTATGTTCATTCACACATGCTCTTGTCGCCAATGTCGTATAATCGTGTTTGCACTTTTTTGTAACCTATGTGTTATCTTGTCGTTAACTCGTTTCCATTCACCAGTTTTTTGGTTCACGGAAGTGCTATGCCATTGTAATAACTCTCTAGAGTATAGATATAGAGATATAGTGTCTATGTAGATATCGTAATTACATTTGACATAAAAAACTAATCAAAGCGGGAATCTGTCAGTGTTATCTCAATGCCTTATTAACATTTTCTTAGTGAAACAAACTCTAAGCTCTGACACATTTCTAAATCATAAAGATCCCTACTCCAATAATCCTTTTTGTTCATGTTTTAAAAAAGCTGTTCTTAACAAACGGTCACATACTTAGTGAATTTCTTGTAGGCCTATATATTCGTTTCAGACACAGCTTTTTGCTCAGAAGTTATGACGCTTTAATGAAGAACACTGGAGATAAAGGAATATATTGTTTTGTGACAGTAAGGAAAACGTTCTATGGAGATATTTTTGTTATACAGCAGGTCGTGTGTGTGCTCTTGTCGATCGTTAAATGTACCGGCTACAGATCCAGTACACCAGCTCTGTTTTCACCAAACACGTGCTCAGAGTTAATATCTATACAACCCACCTTATATCCAACTAGGGTAAAGCCATTATCAAACAACAGCGCCTTATTTACTTTTCTTTGTGGAACCTAAAAGATCGAAAAGTCTCTGCAGGTAACTAAAATGGTCTTAATTGTCTGTGAACGCCATTTGACGCTGGATCAGTCAGGGTAGCTTTACTAAGATCACGGCCATTATAAACCTGGGTTGATCGGCTTCCTGATCAGTCTGTGACAATCCTTGTCTAAAAGGCACGAAGTTTAATTGGAATAAACAACAAGCACATCAAGAACAAATAATCAACATATTTACTTAATGTATCATTTTAATGTTTTCATTCTATCCATTAGGCTCTGGACAAATGGACACATTTATAATACCGGAAGTCAAGCTTTGCGTAGTGCCAATAGGCGGAAGTAGATAACAAAGCACGTATTTTGAGGAGGACGTGACGAATTGGAGCTACAACAGATTCCTTTAATATGTCAGAACAATGTATGCGGTAACGAATTACTAAATTTGCGGGTCAAAAATAAGATATTGTATGCTGTAATTATGTAAACATACCTCCCAAATAAAGGAATTAAGATCTTCACTGATAAGACAAGTTACTGTCTTCGAATTCTTGTGTTTAGCCAATGGAGCAATTCATGGTGTATTTTATGATATTATAATAAATTATAAAAAAACATTGCATCATTTGTTGTTGAAGCGTAAATATATGTTCCGATTATACGTGTTAAATTGTCCAAGCTTGAACATTTGTTTAACTTGATCAGATCAGCTGATCAGAATTTATATAAGAAGTTTTATGCAATATAATTATCAACGTTGGCACGTGTAGTCCGGAAATGATTAAAGGGGGTGGGGAGAGGAAACAAAAACAAAGTCATAGTCAAAGTTTAAACAGTAACAAGAAGTTTTCTCATCGAAAGCCACTTGGATTGAACTAATGTAAGAAAAATGTATGGTTGACTTTTATGGTACATTTTTCGGTGTGAGCATGTCACTGAAGTAAACGTATATTAACATGTTATGCATTAGATGTATAACTTTATTCGGTACATTTTAACAGTTTTTGATTCGTTAGGTTAAATTTGTTAATGATGTTGGTTATTTTTATCCGCAAGAAACACATAAAGAAAACGTGTTGTAAAAAGTCCATCGTACATTTTAATCACAGTTAGTGGCTGGGAATTAAAACCATAAAAAAACGTAATAGCAGCCTTGTCAACAACTTGATTGGGTCCACAATGTGACCATGACTTAGTTGTTTTGGTTGTGTCATGATTGTGACAATGACGTCACAACTTTTAAGAATAGCGTTAAACTAATAAAAAACTCTCACAGGACAGCCGTCTCATTCAATGTTAATTATTTTATTCCGGGATTTTATTTTATTCTACCGCCCTTTAATGAAAATTTACAACCTGGCCTTTGTTTACATTGTTATTGACCGAAAAATCCCTTTGTTCGGCGAATTACTCAAGACAACTCAAGGCTATCTTCAGCTAACGGTTCGTTGAAATCTTTGTGTAATTCTAAAAACTTCATACATTGAACAGATTCTGATCACGCGAGATCTCCTGTGTCCCGCAATGGCCACAAGATAGATCTCTGAGGCCGCGTCGGGACATGCTTTCCGTCTGATTTGGGGGTTCAAAGATTTAACTTGAATTTGATTGTAAGATTATCTTGACTTATTCGATACTTCTGTTTATAAATAAATACCAATCATATGTCGCGTGGTACCCTGCTCCCTAAACTCGTACCTTTTTACAATAAACATTACTTAGGTAAAATGTACGAGTTTTGTGGCAGGGTACCAGGCTACTTCAAAATGTCCCGACGAGGCCTGGGAGATCTATCTTGCGGGACTTGAGATCTCGTGTGATCATGTTGGCGTTGGACACCGTTTCGATGAGGGTCAAATGTCATGCCATGGACGTACAAAGGCGTTTGGACTGTTCGTATTTGCCACAATATTTGCAAAACTTATTCAAAAGTTGGACATACTAAGTGACAAGACAAGTCTATATGGACTACAACGTCTGATTTATTATTGTGCAACGTTTCGATGTCGATGATAACCTCGTTCTCAAGCAAGTGACTTTGTGTGGTTAAATCTAAGTAACTGTGCGTCACACTCTTTTTGTGAGCTAAATGTAACTAGCTGTTTGTCACAATCCTTGTGTCAGTTAACTCTATGACACTGATCGTGTTAAAATTGCCTAATATTTATGCTACCAACAACACCATTTATGCACATTTTACAGTTTATATTCCGTTCAGTTGGAACCCACGTTTATGCCTTTGATAGAAAAGAACGTTGCCCATGTTGATACTTTATATCTATTCTATTACTTTTGTTGAATGTCTGGCTCTTCTTTTTTAAATTGAATAAAATATTTTCAGCTACTATTGACTAAATAACTGCAGTTGCATTTTAGGTATTAAAGGGATTTTAATTTCTTTGATAATTTTGGGGCATAGGTGGTTTATACCCCTAATAAATCCAGATAAGTAACGACTCCTGGGCTCGTATTCATATAAATAGCTACTTCAATATTTCTTAAAGTTAAGCAAAACTTAACCAAATTTCCTACCTCATTTAATACATAGACAGGCCTACTACTTCTCTTCGCCTTTCTTAGCCGTTGATAAATTGTACGGAAAACTTTAAAATTGGAAACTAAATTATTCCACATTTAAATATTTCATTAGAAAATAAAAAAAATAGAAATTTGGCTATGTATATTTAAACTTTAAGAAAAACTTAAGTAGCATTATGGATATGGACACCAAAAAATTAAATACTTCATACCCAGGGTGATTCTATTTGGAATTCATAATAAAACCAAAGGACGGATCCCCAACTGTTTTGTGCGAAAGGGACGTTCTTACAAGAAAATCTATCATTCGAACGTATGTATTTTTATTTCAGCTTAGCGGAATATACACTGAAATATTTGGAGTGGGGTTCATTGTAAGAGTGGAGTGGAGTAAAAATCTGTGTTGTTCATTCTGGTAGAGTTAGATTTTTGTCTTCTTTGTGTCTGTCATAGTGTTGTAAAACATTGACATATGTGCTAACCAAACGAACAGGGACAGTTTTAGTGCTTTATTGTAGCCGACACTGTGCGCTTTACCTATCTTTAAAGTCAAGGGTAGCTATACTGTTGATCTGTAACAAGCCACGTGATCTCTGATAAACTATCGCACAGATTGTGTTATTGCCCTGATCGGCATGTAGTCGTCGTCAGTTACACTAGATGTCATGTTGTCTTTACCAAAGTAAACATGCTTCGTACAGCACACGCTTCCACTAAAAGCCTCCAGCCGTCCGCCCATCTGTCGACCAATAGACTCTGAGAAATAATATAGCACCGGGACGCTGACTGACTATCCATAGGATATTGTCAATATGGCTAAGTCTCGGTTGAGATCAGCGTAATTCTTCTCCCAACAGCTGTTCTCAAATATTGATATAAGGTTTCACCGGCCCTAAAATGTTTTTGTACAGGCATCAGGAGCGAGCAAAAGACTTTCGCAACATGTGTCCGAATAGGGAGGAGCGTTTAGCACTTTTTTCATTTCTGTTTACACTTTGAGTTTTATTGTTGATTTATAACTTTAAGGAATATTCATAGCTTATTTCAGAAAACACAGCCTGTGGGCCGCTACAAGGGTCTGGTTAAGGCAATTGAGATTCAGATATAACACCCCTTTAAACTTCCAAGATATGAACAATCTCGTCCCTGGGGACTGGATTGTCTGAATTGAGAGTGATGTAAACAATTTATTCCTCATGGACGGCAATGTGTGAATTAAGGAATATGAACAAGATCATTCCCAGTGATGGAATTTGCTGAATTGAGGGTGATGGGAAGACACTATCTCCCAGGTAGATGCAGAGTACTGTATCGTTATTAGTCTACTACGTAGTCCATATATAACGATACAGAACCGTCCTGAACAAAAATGTGTAATTTTAAGTTTTGGCACTTACCAATTTTAACTAATCAATTTAAGTGATTTTCAATTCTCTTTGGCAAAATTGAACTGTCTGAGATATTTTATGTATCAAGAGTGCCGTACTCGCACATTGGTAATATTTAAAATATAATTTTATTTGTCAACGATAGAAACAAGATGGCGGCCAAATTCGAAAATCTCCGTGAATAACTCGAATTTTGTTTTGAATTTACTGCTGCTGAGCGAGTTTTTTTTTACACTTACAGTTATTTCAAATATTGTATTTTTATAAAAACGACACAATGAATTTGAGAAAACAGATCCCAAGCAAACGAAACTAACTGAATAGAGGGCCACATGAAGAAACTCGTCTACTTGAAGGGATTGGTCTGAATTGAGAGAGACATGAACGATGTCGTCTACTGGAGCGGATGGGTCTGAATTGAGAGAGACATGAACGATGTTGTCTACTGGAAGAGATTGCTCTGAATTGAGAGAGACATGAACGATGTCGTCTACTGGAAGGGATTGGTCTGAATTGTGAGAGACACGAACGATGTCGTCTACCGGAGCGGATGGGTCTGAATTGAGAGAGACACGAACGATGTCGTCTACTGGAAGGGATTGGTCTGAATTGAGAGAGACGTGAACGATGTCGTCTACTGGAAGGGATTGGTCTGAATTGAGAGAGACATGAACGATGTCGTCTACTGGTAGGGATTGGTCAGAATTGAGAGAGACATGAACGATGTCGTCTACTGGAAGGGATTGCTCTAAATTGAGAGAGGCACGAACGGTGTCGTCTACTGGTAGGGATTGGTCTAAATTGAGAGAGACATGAACGATGTCGTCTACTGGAAGGGATTGGTCTGAATTGAGAGAGACGTGAACGATGTCGTCT
>JAVFBZ010162921.1:0-24196 GCA_032466195.1 Katharina tunicata
CCTGTGTATATCTTTAATATAATAAGGTATGGAATTTTTATATTTTTTAATAAAATCGATTTCTTCACTTTTTTTTTTTCATTTTTCTCGATTGTGTGTGTGTAGTAAACATAATAAATATACAAAACGGTAAATTTTTAAGAACAAATTGTATTTACTATCCAACACATACAAGCCAGGTGACCGTGTACAGGTCTCTGTAACTATTTATGTATACATGCGTTGCGCCACTGAATCACGTACACCGTTTCACGTCCCATTTTGTCTGACGTCCGCCAGTGTTTGTTTGTTTGATTAGGGTTTTGCCCCATACTTTAAGGATTATTGCACTCATGTGACGGCTTGTCAGCCCAATGAGAGAATAAAACCAGCCTAGACTACAGCATACACCACAGTATATTCACAGGTCCAAAAACAGGACGATACAACAATTATCTTACTGATGAACCTTCAGCTCAGAGAGCACCAGCGCCAGGAAGCGCCGCCTAACGTCGCTCCCGACAGTGATTAACAAATGGTATACCATTCCAATTGCTTACGTTATGTAGAATATGTATATGATTGTCCATCATAAAATTGTTGGTATGTTTAAAAAATATATATATCAAATCAAACTTAGCAGTCAGTACTTGTATAATGTATAATACAATCGCTCATTAGGACAAGGACTGCGATGATTTTAACGTACAACGGAAAATGTAAAAATCAAAGATTTAAAGAAAGTTTCAGACAGAGTAGTCTTCCCTTGCCAGGTATCACCTTTCTAAAATATAGCATGGATTTCAACAAATTGCGTGTCCATGGTGTACAGCTCGTTAACATTTCTGTGTTGTTTTGTGGATTTATAATTCTATTGAAGCCTCCGTTATCAATAACTGTTCTTTGTAAATCGCTTCCTCCCGGGCACTGATAGCACACATCCCATTACCAGGGTAATAACATCATTCCCAAAGGTACTATACCAGCCATTTTCATACATAGGAAACACAGCACAGCAAATGTGTTTATTCTGTACTTCAATTTACAGGCTTAAATGTCACGTATTGAACAAATTAATGAATTATTAAACAGTTAATATGCTGTGCCCTTACGTTTGAAAATTATCAAATAGTTATCAGATAAGACGAATAAATAGGCTTTTAACGTATATATAGTTCAGATGTAAAGCTTTGGATTATCTGACTCATGCACCACAATGTGAGACCACATCTAACAAAATTTAACTGTCTCTACCTCTTTCTGTGTATTTGCTGTAAAAAATATGATATTTATTCGATATTTATTCGAGTTTTTTCTTCATTTTTACGCCAAAGTTATTTCCTATATTTTTTTTTCATTTGACCGCCAAATTTGCATATAAACAGATCATTAAAAAAATTATCGCGGATGGTTTGGCGGAAGTCTCCTATGCCCTGGCTCTCTCTGAGCTAACTAGGGGCATCAGGAATATGTTGTGGTGTCCTGTATATTTTCTTGTTAATACCCTATGGGGTCTTCCGTGTTGCCAGTGTCGTCCAGGGTGGTTTACTGCACCAATTTGGCCTGTACGCCGTAATATGATTGAAATAACCTTAAGTACTGCATAAAACCCCAGCCAATTAATCAATCAATTATATAAAAAAAAAAAAAAAATTCAAATTTAATTTATCTTGGATAACTTAATTCTGTTAAAACTAAACATGTACCAAGGCAAGCAAATGTTAATTTTTCAGACATTTCATTATAGTCAGCCATCTTTCGTTTTCTTAAAATGCTCTATAGGAAGTATCGAAATAATTATGGGATATCCAGTTTTCAAATTTTGAAAATAGAGGGCTATTATCTTAAGGTCAAAAGTGGAAATCATAAGCTGAAATGACTGCTTATTTTCAGGAAATAAGAAATAATGATTTGGTTAAAACGTTAGCACGTCCTTTAGTGTCTGGGTAACCTTGTGAACAATGGCGAAGGTCAGAAAATAAAGTTAAAAAAAAGGACATGTTTAGTAGAATATATGTGTTCGTTTATAGGTAGTCTCACTGTGTTAAATCATATTATTCCAATACTTATTGTTCCGCATGGGTGACTATATTTTGATCGATTTTGCTTTACGAATCTTAAAAACGAATATAGATTCTGGTTGTATAGACCAGACGGTTTGTCTATTCAAATGAAATATTCCCGATGAAGAACGTAGCGAGATATTAGATTTATTTATCTTTCTGATTAGTTTTTAACGTCACTCTTACTGGTATTTCACCTGACGACTTGTCACCCTGTCATTAACACAGCTACCGGAATAAAATCAATAATATGATATATGTGCTGTGACAAAAGGGGTTATTGCGATGTAAATAATACAGACTATTATCAACACCGTTTGAAGCAGCAACAGGCCTGTAGGGAAATCGCCTCCTCTTAAAAGAGAGCTTTATTATTTATTTATAGACCTACGTCTCCGAATGTTATCTAGTCCAGCTTGTAATCATTTCAATTTTTCTCAAATGTTTACGATCTAGACACTCCTTTGATTGATTACATGGTGACATTCGGGTGAACACATCTTATCAGCGGTAATTTTTGCAGATGTAGCAAAACGATTTTGTTTTGAAAATCCCTTTAAAAACGCTTTTGATCTAAAACTTGGTCGGAGGAACTTAAGAAGCAGTGTTTACTTTGGTGCAATCGAATTCTTAAATCCTCGATTGCCACAATGTGCAGATTGTTCAACAGCATAGTTCCCAATAGAACTGTACGCACTTCATCTGCGCTGGTTGTATATGTTGTAGTATAAGTCTACTTGATTCTAGCGGTATACCACTAAAAACATCACCATAACCGTTTAGCTATTTGCTTGCAAATATATCTGTGATGGAGAACCTAAAGGTCAGCGAGGTCAATACCCGATGAATGTTCCCATTGGTTAGTTCAGCAGACAAATTAATCACACGAGACTGTCATGCAGGGAAATTGATGAAGTCAATTTATGGAAATGCGACCCTCCATGTTATCATTATACCGCTTGTGATATGGGTCTGTTATTTGACACGATGGTATTTGAGCCGATTTATTTAAACCTTGTGTACATTACACGGTCTATGGAAAGAATAGATACTGAAAATAAAGTAACTCTCCATAAATACAAATGGTGCTTAGATTGAATATTTTTGGTGAGTCAAATCTGGGATGACCACAAACCTCTCGAATAATAGCTTGGACAATGGCGACGTTATAAAATAATATTAATTCAAAACACTTATTCTGTGCTTAATTTTAATAAAACCCTACTCACAATGCTATCGCAATATTGTCCTAAGAATTAAAGTTGTATCACAATATTGTTGTGGACTATCGCAAAACCATCACACTAGTCAAATAAAAGGCAATAGTCATCCATGCTATATACCGCAGTATATAACATCTAACCAATACCACATTATCCAGCCGCTCGTACAGCTGTGGATTGTATTATGTTTATTGTCCATACTTTCCGAAATCCTCCCAGCTAATTGATTCCTGTAACTATATCTTCTAGTCTGACAAACCTGATATATTTGAAAAATGGTGTGGTAAACAAGTCAAGAACCTGCTCCAGTTTATGCGGTTTTATTATTATTTTATTCAATAAAACTCACTTATTGTACGACACTTGATCTTAACATATTTTCTCTCATCAACAATTTATATACATTTTTGGACTTATGTATAAATATCTCAGTATCGTCTTTTTACACTGCGTATACAGTGTGATAAAGTCTTTAAAATATAGTGAAACGTACATTGCTCTTTAATTTACGGAAGCACATCAGCGTGATACGAGTCGCGATGCTATGTAGGATATGTGAAGGGACTTCCGGAAGCAGATTTGTTGTGGTGTCCCGTTTTTGCCCTGTAAATGTATCGTGACGCCTTCTGTGTTGCCAGCGTCGTTTAAGGTGGTTTCCTCCACCGA
Source organism: Katharina tunicata (assembly GCA_032466195.1). Taxonomy (NCBI): domain Eukaryota; kingdom Metazoa; phylum Mollusca; class Polyplacophora; order Chitonida; family Mopaliidae; genus Katharina; species Katharina tunicata. The sequence continues at coordinate 3,932 of JAVFBZ010162921.1, forward strand.
TTGGACTGACACACCGTCATATGAATGAAAGAACCCAAAGTACGGCGTAAAATCCCAAACAAACAGCTATGTATGAATTATAATCATTAAAAATATTCTATGGTACAGTTTGGCACCCTTAAAAACGTGTTTTATTTCTGTCCTATTTTCAGATCTCGTTCACTGACATTATTGGGGAGCCGTCTGGTGGTGACTACTCATTCGACAAGGTGTGGGATCTGAGCTCTACGGTAAGTCACTATCAGAACAATATAAGTAAGACTTAAGGGAATAACATCTTTATCAGAGCAATGCATGAAACTACCATCTACACACTCTAACCCATATTTTTCACCACATATTAAAGTTGTAAACCGCAACTATCGGCGGAAGATAACGAGCTGTGTGTTTTTCGCACCATGCACACCTGACTTATCCTATCTGATTGCAGCTAGGCTAGCGTCTGAACAAAGGTGTTTCTGAGTTTTTATGTGACATAAGATAAAACACAACAATAAATAAACAGGACCGTTGTATGTTTGAAGCATAACCTCATGACTGATAAATGTGTTTAAGAGCTAGAGGTACTTCAAAGAAGAAGAAAATGTAACATCACGTCCAATCACATTCTAGTTCAACTTCGCCTATCTCCGGTACCGTCCGTCACCTACGATTATCGGCTTTAGCGTAATGACAGGCCATTTTTTAGCCTATTAGCGATATATTTACCGCTGCAGGCAATACTTGTATCGCATGTAGATAAACCTATCATATAGGACATCAAGTGTATTCTGCGCCAAAAAAATCGACATAGAGCAGGTAATAGCAAAGAAAGCGAAGAAATAAAATGGAACTATTTAGCAAAACAAGAGGACGAAACGACCAATGAAACAACAGAATCAAGTCACGTGAACGAATTAAAAAAAATCATATGTCGATTAATCAAATCAAGCTTTAGCAGCCTCTCTATGACGTTCATATCTATATTTAAAATGCCCAGTCATTACATACAAGGTCCGTCATCGAAGTAAATCAATAGACCGTTTTATACAAATGGTCCAATCAGTGTCAACTGAGCAATTGGAACTAGCTGTGACGCCCTGATCCCGTTTCATGACCTGAAAAGGTCGATTGATTTAAAGGGATTAATAGATCAGTGCCTCATCAGATAGAACATAACAGCCAGATAGCTAACAAATAACTCCCCACAATAATACAGGCTCGTACCTTTCTCGGTTTTTCTCGGATGAAACACTCCTTGTAAGACCTGTGATAGTTCTCAGACAATCTTTCTGTATTTGCTCTAGCCTGTTAAGCTGTTCTTTATTGAGATTATCCTAGACAACGTCCGCATATTTAAGGATGGGCCTTACGAATGATTTATACCTAGACTAGAAGGGAGAATGATTTGATTATCTGTTTTAAAATTACTTTCCACTTGACTAGATAAAAACAGTTATATTATGGGGGCAAAATGTAACGCTTCAACACACGCTTGTCAAATATAGACGAAAATTGGTACAAATTAAACATGGTTTCGTACGTCTTAGACCAAATAAAGATTTAACAGAAAGACATTTGGAAACCCATTAATAAGTTTTGTTTGCAGATGTATTTGAGTATTCAACTGATAGGCACAATGTAAAAGAAGCCACTAATTTTCTCTCAACAATCGGAAGATGACATTTTCTTCGTCTTTATGACAGACAATTTATAACGCTATTATTTATTTGCAGGTGTTTGTGAATACGAAACTGTGGTGCTATCGAATAACCACTCTGATTGTGGGACTGCCCCTGGCAGTCCTCTGGGGGATCTACTTCGCTCTTCTCACGTTTTGTAACATATGGATATGTGAGCCATGCGTTAAAGCCGTCTTCCTGGAAGTCAACTGTTGCCAGAGAGTGTGGGAGATCCTCTTGGCAGCTTTCTACCGACCATGTTTTGAGGCCATGGGACGATGCCTCTCTTTCATTCGGGTCACGTCATCACGGGAATGAAAGGGTATTCGCTCCACAACCGTCAGCTCGTCACTATATATTCAATGTACCCAAACAACATTTTTTTATTTGTTTGATAACAAACAAGATTCCGGGTTTGGTATCATTTTGTATTAAACATTTTTTACAGCTGGCCTTCTTAGAATGAAGTCCTAATACTCTGCTCGGATTTAAATAGAAAATATTTAACATTTTCTGCATAGTTTTGTGCTAAAAAAAAAAAGAGCTTAGCCAAAATATTCAGAGTCATCTTTGTTGTCAAATCTTTCCTATAACTTAGCATCTGATTATGTTTACCTCACTTTCACACTATTATTTAATCTCTATCTGATCGTTCAACCACTATAATGAAAAATTACCCGTTTTTAAATTATTTGTTAATATTAGTATCAATGTCAGCTAACTTAACAAAGCTAAGATAATATACCGTTTCTGAGAACGGGTGTGTACAATTACCATGATTAAATTGGATACAACGCTTTAACAACGGATCGTCATGACAATTTATTCCAACCCCCTCAAACTTAGACTACTAAGGGGTTGTAATACAAACAACAGACGTACATTACAACTGTTTTGATCAATGTTGTGTAACAAAGTTTCCTGTTTTTAACAATTTTAAAACATTTTTAAAATGTCATTTTGAAGAATATCACGGAAAACATACAGTTCGAAATTACGGAATTGTCAGAAATTATTTTGTTTTAAACAGACTCACCCCTCGGTCTTTTGATTTTCTTGAATCGAGTTTGAGTTTCAAGTTTCAGGCTTAAGTTAGCACCATTGGAATACTAATCCCTATAGAGTCAGAGAGCTAGAACGTCCCAAGACTTAATCCGATTATATTCAATGTTAATAAAGCTTTTTAATGTCGTGTATTTTGGATGTAGAATCAAACCAGATAGTTTTAGGTTATATTAGTACCTATCGTTATTTGTTTATCTTCTATGTTTGTGACATATTTATTCGGATTCATACGGTGTTAATTATTCCTTTATAATCCAGTGGTTGTTATAATACATGTATTATTGAATAGTGCAGTGATTGTCAATCGTCGGTTTGTAATCTTCTAATGTTGGAATATGTACTTTCACTCTCCCTATGGCGTATCTTCTAATTTTGGAATAGGTATTTTCACTCTCGACATGGCGTATCTTCTAATTTTGGAATAGGTATTTTCTCTCTCCCTATTACGAATCTTCTAATATTGGAATATGTATTTTCACTCTCCCTATTTCGAGATTTTGATTTGATAGATTTGGAAAAGAGAAGATAAATGTAAGCTTGGCCAGCCTTACTGTGAATTGGAAGTTTAGTATTTTTTCGAAATCCGAAGGGGTTCCAAATGTAGAAGAATAAAAAATGCGCTGAATTCAATATAGCCCTGCATAAGTGTACCGGTACCGTATTTCCTTGTACGGCACGTAGCTGTGGACATCTGCTTCACTCTGCGGAAATTGGATCGATAATTTGGTACAATATGTGTATTAGCTTGCAGAGTCTCATCTGCGCAGACAAAACGCTTGCAGAATTTGTCGCGGAGTGTTTCAGACAGGCCGGCACCGAACTGCCAATATCAGGGTGTTATACCGAAGGCTGGTTGAAAACGAGTTAGTCCAGTCACTTTCATATATAGCTAAACTCAATCGTGGTACTAGTATATTATTGATTACTGACTCGTACATTATTGGTCTTCTTGCAAAGGGTCGGATTACGTGCCCCCGGTGTTCCAACCATGGCCCAATAATTGTTGTTCCACCTCGAGATTTTTTTCTCCAAAAATTATGATGTTATTAAAAAGACTTCTACATTTTTTTGAAAAATATTTTACGTAGATATAGGCTTTTCTGATATGCTTCCTTGAGGAGTACTTTAAGCATAACAGTGCCACTGCTTAATGTTATTAATTGTTAAATTTAAATGAATATTTATAAGGCAGTTTTGACCTACAGCTTTGTATTTTTGTGTCAAATTATATATTTTGCAAGCAATTTTTGTACCTTTTTATTAACGATATCCATTCCAATGTATTCTAAGTGCTCAATTCATTATTCATATCCATTTTATTGAGAATAATTTCGGATCTAATTTTGTACTTCATCCCAGTCATCCATTATTTATATATTTGTTTGTGGAAAATACTTCTTTGAAAAGTGTCGTTTAGGAGAAAATTCACATTTCTAATCTTTATACAGAAATACAAAATGGGAGAAAATTTTTGTTCATACAACTGTTACCAATTTTCGTCTAGGTTGAGAAAAATATATAAAAGTGAAATAACCTTAAAGATGAATAAGAACCCCGTCAAACAAACGATCTAGGTGGAAAATGGTTGATATGCCAGGTACCTTGTGTATTACTATACCGGAAACAGACTTCCTGGTGCATGATGGTTACCAACGGTAGTGTGACGAGTAGGACTTTTTCTGAATAAGAATTTTAATAAAATAAAGTGAAAAAATCCAATTGGACAAATTTAACTACCAAAGCATTTGTTACCATTTTTCTGTACAATGATATAAAATTTCAAACGTTTATTTGAAGTTTCTCCGGATAATGTGAAGACATTATGTTCTTGATTGTCCAATATATGTTCCTTTTTATCAGGAATTTCTATTTCCAAAATATGTTTTTTGTGATATGTAGTAGATTATGGTATGTAGGCAGCTTTATGGCGTCATGATCTTCTGTATTTTATACGTCTAACTTGTTTCAACGTCAGGTAATATAAATACTCTAGAACTGGTCTTCCTCTGTCTCCGTTGCAAGATTTCCACGACGCGTTTGGAGATAGCTCGTTACCTAATTGAATGTCTGAAATCATGTCCACGAGTGTTCAAAGTTAAAGTCAATGGCTGTGGATGACTCCTGTGGTGAAAGCTCCGACAATCAAATTTTGACTTCTGTTAAGGAAATGCAGCATTTACATATGGCATATTTAATAAAATGTTTGAGCTAATTTGAACGGTCTATAGAACCAAGAAGATCTTTAGATCTTTGAGGTCAGCCAAGCAAAGATCACAAGTATCAGAATATCAATGAAGAGCAGCTCCTATCCAATACTTTACCATGTACCTGTTTTCAACTTATATTTATTAATTTTAATACTTTTTGTTTGAACTTTTTAAAAACAATAAAATGTGTTCAGTTACTGAACTTGTTGTGTTTTTTCCTAAAAAAAAAATACCAATTAACTGATTGGATTTTATTAATGTGTGTCATAATATTATATCAGTTGGCAATTACAAGAGGAACGCAGTAATGGTTGAGGTGGTGCTTTCGGAAGGTGCCCTGGACCAGTACATGGTCTATTAAATGACGCCATATCTGACATAAATTGAGATTAACATACTGCCCTTCTGGGAATTGTCTAAAAGCAGCTGAGCAACATTAAGGTCAACCAACCCCTATCAATAAACACCTTGTGCGCATTAAACCACTGCTCTTATCTTTAAACCTGGAATAAACGTTAAGCCCTTTTAAGCTAACCGCGCATCAAACCACCGCTCTTTTCTATTAGCCTGAAATGAACGTTAAGCTCTTTTAAGCTAACCCTCTAATAAAATCTAAGCCACATTTTTTTGCATTTTGATTTAGCTAAGTCAAGGACCGAACTCAGCAAATTGACTGTCACCACGCGCATCGATACATGGGTCACAACCAATTAACACGTGCACTGCTGCAAAGACACGATAGACCCCAATGTAATACCTTCTCGCTTTCGTTCCAACGTGTTATCAGGAGATATTGCCACAGCTTCACGATAAAAAGAAGACACTGTGAGGGAGAAAGATAGGGACTAATCGGATTGATTGTTAGGCTTCGAGAAACCAATGATGTGATGATCTCCTATACGGTCTGGCACTCCAAATGCGATTTTTGCTAATGTATCAATACAAGAGAGCCACAGCGTTATCGAAAGACCGATGATGGCAGGATTAAGCATAAATATGTTAACTATTCCAACATGGCTTTCTTGTTTATCATATACTATTTAACCCAGACTGATCTATGGAACTATTGCCTTTCGCAGCGATACAAACTACAGGCATATATTTTACAAAACCTAAAAAGAAAATAAGAAACACCAACGGAAGCAATGGTTGTATTTAAGTAGAAAAGTTTTATGTTGTGCTGTGGTACGGATAACTATGTACAAAGGTCTAATTAGATGGCCGTATAAGACCATGTGTACATGGTAGCTTTTAGATAGCAACTGGGGACATATAATGATCCTCATTAAATCAAAGGGTATCAGTCTAAATGTGGATATAAATGAATTAACGGTGCTTAGTAAATGAACTATCAGAGGCTTTACAAGGCTATACATAACTTTGATAGGTTCATAAGTTAATATAACGGAAGTCTTAACACAACTTAATAAACGGGTAATATAGACTCTAGTTCCGAGATCCTTAATCGACCATTAATGGCTAAGGTTCAAAGAAATACTTGTAATAAAACCTATAACGGTTGCATGCTTGGAGCACGATTTTGTTGTGCAGTTATTTGCCCTCAATAAAGCGGGGGTTTAATTTTCTTGCTCCGTAGGTTATTTGAGATTAAAAGATTAAAAAAACACGGATATAACATGGTCAAGGGCATCGCCAACGCAAGTGAAACATACGTTTTTACAGATAGTAGACTGACGTAGAGTATGGTTGACGTAGCACATGTCAGAAGACCATTCTCTATAGGTTATTTAGTCAATTCTGAATCTCTTATTACAGCGAGATGTTAAAATCTTTACACAACCATTAAGCTATATACTCCTATTACAGAAACAATAACCAATGTACATCAAGGCATCACTATGACCAGCATATTCCATAGACTTAAGCAAAATAGTTGTTCGAATTGAAAGGTTTTTAACTGAATTGTCTACAAGGGCAAATTGTAAACACTGAACTGTACGCTGTGTATACAATGTTTACTACAAACTGTGAACATACTTTTCTGACATATAGTCTACAGAATTATTACAAATATAAAATGATAATATAAATATTGTTATCCATTATATTACACTGTATTATTACGCTTTTTAGAATGAGAAAATTTCAACTGGACATGTGTGTGCGTTCTCATTTAGTTAAAGAACCTTCTATAGTCTGTATTGGCCTATCAAATAGTTCAAATCACGAACAAGACATGCCTATGTACAATTTACTGTCCTTACAGAGTGACCTTATATACTTACAGCATCACACTATTACGTGAACAGTACTGAAAACACAACACTATATGTATAACCGATATCACAAGTTTCTCATTGGCGTTTCATACGACTCAATTCCTTTGCTGACTTTTTGTGATTCTTTGAAGCACTTTTCTTTGCGGAATGTTGAGATTTCTTGTGTTTTTTCGCCTCGCCGCTTTGATTGGTTGATTTCTTATGCCGCTGAACGTGGTGTTTCTTCTGCTGCGCGTGTGCGTGTTTTCCATCTTTTTTCACCGTCCTCACTCGAAGCTCACCAGACGTCAGATTCTCAGGGTGTTCCTTTCTTTTCCGCCTCAACAATGCTTTAGCTAATGCTATATCCCTCTTCGTTATGGTGCTTTTTCTCAAACTCTTCTTCTCTCTTTGGTGAACGTTGTTGCTCTTGGCTTTTCCCCGCTTCACTCTAGGTAAAGAGGCGTGTCGTTTTGTTCTCTTAACACGCATCAGCTGCTTGAGTTCGGCTGGAGTAACACTCCGCTTTTTGATTTGAGCAAGAGCCTCTTTGATCAGTTCAACATGGCGTTTCTGTCTCTTGTACCGCTTCAGTTCCTGTTCACTGTCCAAGCGTTTAACGCGAGACAAGGACTTCCCTTCACCTGCATTCTGAAAACGCACAGATAACGACTTCATGAAGTAAAAAATATACTACCATGCACTTTGGTCATACAACATCGCAGATTATAAAATATATATAAAGAAAGTTTTTATCATTCAAGAAGAAGCTTAATGAACAATTGAGAAAAAATAGCACAACTTTGAACTGTTTACGGTTGTCTGATCTGAAGATATTGCTCTAAAAATTATTGCTCTCTTTTCATGTACACATTAGGCCTACAGTCGTTGTGATCCCTCTCGTGCCACTTTAACATCACACATGCGCAAACGGGCAAACCAACTTACAATGATCCGCTTGGTTCTTTGCAGGGACTTTCCAACATATAATTCATCAGCAACTTCTGCTTCACGTCTCTGTCTCTACAAGAGAAAAAAGTAACCAGTAAAATAAAGTGTTGTAAACTAATCTCATAACGTACAACCCACATTTAAAAAATCTTTGCCTTTAAAATGAAGAAAGTTCAAGATAATATGGGTGATATTGAGGTCTGTCATTATTTCGATCCCATTTAAAGGCTATAAAGGCGGATGGAGATTGTTCGTATCTTTCTGTTTTACCTGTGTCACAACAGATTTCCGACCAAAGCGTTAAACTGTATATGTAAATGTTTTTCAATCTTCAGTATTTTTAATCGAATGCCTTCATACATGATTTAAATATTCTGAATGAATGTGCAGACCTGTTGGGCATGTATTGTTCCTAATCATATTCATTTCAGACACCCTATTCCTTATATACGCTTTCCCGTGTCATTGGTGTATATGTATACAAACAAACCCACAAATCATTCCATGCATATAAGGGAATATCTGTCACATTTTGAACAGAATTTATGGCATTAATGAACAAGGATGTAGGTTTTCTTTTACAGTTTAAGGTTAGATATTTTTCAATTGAAATTGATGACACAAATAATTTTTTTTTTTTTATCACTCTGACCTTATCGGTTAAATTTAAATGAAGCCATTAACCTAACAAAGTGACTATTATTTCGGTTTTATGATCAGTGGTTTTGTAACAATTGTATAAGAAATAGTCCCACGCGCTGCTAAAACTTATTAGCATTTCCAATTTGGGTCACTGTGACTATGGCAACAAGTCTCGAGAGATCATCAGAACGACGATATTGTGATCGGAAAGACGATGAGGACAGCGGCACCAGTGGGTTGAAAACAATCCGATGGCATCTAGTATAAAACTGGAATTTAAGTTCATGCAAATGTGGTGGTAGGCTGCATGAGTCTTTCGAATATTAACGTCATCTACAGTCGACCATTGATTTCCACAATCCTGTTCCGTTTTTTAAAGGAAGAAAAATAATGTGTGCTCTTAACACTTTATATAGATATGAATTCAGCTGTTGGTCTGCCGTCTATAAATCAATACCACGACACAATGTTATACAAAGCCGACCACAGAAACCAGGAGTTGCAATAAACTCTAATTCACCAGCAGAATTCGTCTCTATTGGCACGGCGAATTAATTATGTTGTCTAGTACACTGGCAGATACAAATTCGTCTCAGTAACTAAACTTAATTAGATTTATCGTTCAATACCCCAGTTAATAAAATGTCATATATATTATTCTGCCTTAGAGACATCGTTGAGCAGCCGACAATGGTATAAGATGATCTATAATATAATTAAAAATTCTATGATATCCTGTCCCTGGCCTTATGAACCTAACAGAACCATTTTGGTTTTAATCCAAACCACTTAATGCCCTCCAAAGATAGTTTTGGCCTCTATTCTACTGTAATAACAAAGGTTATATAAGGTCAGTTGTCTGACGTCATCCCAAGTGTTATTTATAGCTCACGGGATTGTTACAAAGGTTAGTTCATGTAATTAAATTGCAATAATTGTAATCTACTTGTCAGAAGGCCATGGGAGATCCCGATGTGTAATCTGATCTCGCGAGATCTCGTATGTTTGAAGGATATCTCACGTGATCAGATTGCCCGAAGGGTTGTATGTTTGAATACTGAAATGGAAATGAGGTCACTACCTTCAGAATATTTAAGATTATTTACTTGTTCCCGCATACTGGTGAATAATATATCAATTTTATTAAAGCAATTTGCACCAGTTGTTGTAAATATGAGATTGTCTATTAATGTACGTCCTTCTAAATCTCGCGGGGTAGACATTTTAAAAACGGCGGTAATAAGGGTTTCAACCAAATAAAGCAGCAGGCTTAGAATTTGCCAAGCAATATGCTTTTGAAAAAATCTCAATAACCATGACGGAGTTTTTATTTTTGTATTTTGATACTTAAAATTAAAGAACCTTCGTGACAACTCAGGCACAACGTTTAGGTTAAGCTATGTCATTGGTTTGCGTCAAATTCTTGGAGAAGGATTGGTTGATTTATTGATTGATTGATTGATTGATTGATGCCTATACCACCGTGCTCAAGATTAATTCCCTTATATGAGGGAGATGTATTCCAAAAGTAAATACTGAAACAACACACCCCAAATATGACATTTTTCAATTCTGGCTTTGCAATACATGACACATGACATTTGTCAACTAAGAGTACACTGACATTGGATTAAAACGACGCAAAGGTGTAATAGATTGTCAGTCAATTGTAAATTGTAATGGTTTTGTTCTAGCGATAAAAGCCTCTGAGCTGAAAGGGCCTAGTAACTTTTATTTTCAACGCAGTCATCTCGTAATGAGTAATCAATCATCTATAAGCTAAGTCAAAGTTCCACTGAAACGGTTTTTCCATATAAGTTCCCGTCTGATCAGTAAACGCGGTACAGACAACAACACGGCTGCAGACGTGGCGTTTCCATGGTTGTTTGTTTTCTTCAACTTCATAATAAATGAATATATTGCGGGTTGTGTCATTAAATATTGCTTGGCCCGTTGTCAAGCTGACACGTGGAGGGCTGTTGATACCATGCTATGCTTTGGCAGCCTTTAACCGATCCAGCCATGTTAGCGATCAATAAACAGAGCGTTTATCCACAAGACACCACACCACAGATCTGGCTTCTTGTGTCCAGAACCCACACTATGTTTGGTAAATGGTTAAGGGTGCAAAGCCGTGGATGCATAAATATCTTGCAAATATACTTAAAACGTTGAAAGTTATAACTCACGTTTATTAATTGTTTGTTCTCCGGATATTCTCAGGAAGACGCACAATGCCTACTTTCGCGATTTTTAAGTATCAGGAATGCCGTAAGAATATAAAGATATCATTAAGACTTATCGGTCTGGGTTTTGATTTCACGTATTAAAATCAATATCCAATTAGTATGAATTATCAACTATACACTTTTATGTTACATGTCACCTTCCAGTGTATGGTTACTGGACGAAAGGTCCATGTTAAAAGTTGCCAACTGTATACGGGTGGATGGCAAGATGTCCATTTTAAAAGTTGTCATCTGCATACGGGTGGATGGCAAGAGGTCCATGTTATAAGTTGTCATCTGTATACGGGTGGATGGCAAGAGGTCCATTCTAAAAGTTGCCATATGCATACGGGTGGATGGCAAGATCCAATTACAGAAAATTGGCCAGCTATTTTGTGGGAGGAAAAGTGGTTAGAATCCAGAAAACCCACGATTTTCCTCTTGTAGCTGGCAAACCAACCCATATACAGTCCGAGCGAGTGCTTGAATTCGCGAACTCTGAGGTGAGGCAGATCTGTGGACCATGCAGAAGCGTAACGTACATTATAGAAGTGTGCTCTTTACACCCCTCAGCCACAGTTTACGGGTGATTGAAATAGAATCATGATGCGAAGTGGTCATTCAGTAGTTGTGTGAAGGTTCGTGTTGCCTTGGTGCCCGTCAAGATCAGGGGCCACAGCCCACACCAAACCGGTTTGTGTTTGTCTATATTACACTGTTTGTCCTACTGAGCCATGTCAATAAATTTCAAGCCCTACTTAAATTGATCGGTGCTCGTTTAGTACAACAAAATATCTGTTCTAAAACTCACACGAAACAACCCAAAAAACAAGTTAACCATATTTTTCAATGTGGTTTCAAGTACTTAAACACATCGGAATGTGTCGCATTTAATAGATAATAAGAACCGTAGACAGACACACGTCAAATTATATTCATTAAGGTAGCAGCGATTCTTTACAATTTCTACAATCCTGATCAAACTTCATGTGATATCTAAAAGGTCAAGACGATGTCTAAAAGGGGGGTAACAATACATCGAAATATCGATTTATCAATATTTCCCAAATACATGTGATTTTGCCATTTTTGCAATAGTTTTCTTCTGTGCATTCAAGTAAAGCATTTATAGATTATGGATACCCTACATAAAGTTAGAAATTGATATTAATTTACTGTACTTTATGTTTATTGAATATTACCAGCATACTAACTGATGGTTTATTGCATTAATCTATGTTTTGGATACATTTTCTGTGTTTAATATTTAAAAAAATCTTTCTCACAACACTATCGCAATAGTTTCGCAATTGTGTCCTAAATATTATCATTACATTGCAATAGTGTTGGGACTATCGCAATACTATCGCAATAGTCAAATAATAGGCAAAAGTCATCCTTAATGTACCCTTATGGACCTTTAGCTTCTAATTGTTACTCAGCTGCTTTAGTTTTTGACGCTTTGTTTTGTAGGATGGTTGTAGGTTACATGCTGTCTAGCCGTACCACACATTTGTAACCGGATGCAATTATCATGCCAACTACCTCGTTTATAACCTCCAAATGTAGATGGATAACTCAGAAACAGTTAAGCCGATTCAATATATGTATACAGCGATCTATTCAGATGAAAAATAGCTATGGGTCGACATTTCTTTTCAGTTATGAGTGATGCTATATGTGAATATGTGTGTTGTTTACATGATTCTTGTGGATATTTGAATTCGTCCATTGTGACAGTTATTCTCCATTACTAAAGAAGTGTTATTTATTAAATGTGACTTGAGACAATGAAACTCTCTGTAGCTATGACACTAGTGTCAGGATTGAATTTATATAACCTGATGATAATCAGAAATCCATCCATTAGCCTGCCGAACTAACGGGACATCAGAAATCCATACAATATATTTGTTGCCTTAGTGCCGGCGAACTAACAGGGCATCAGAAATCAATACAATATATGTGTTGCCTAAATGCCTTACGAAGAAACAGGACATCAGAAATCCATACAATATATTTGTTGCCTTGCTGTCTCTCGACGTAACAGGGCATCAGAAGTCAATACAATACATGTGTTGCCTTGCTGTCTCTCGACGTAACAGGGCATCATAAATCAATACAATATATGTGTTGCCATGCTGTCTCTCGACGTAACATGGCTTCAGAAGTCAATACAATATAATGTGTTGCCTTGCTGTCTCTCGACGTAACAGGGCATCAGAAATCAATACAATATATGTGTTGCCTTGCTGCCTCTCGGCGTAACGGGGCATCAGAAGTCCATACAATATATTTGTTCGTTGCTGCATTTCGAGCAACAGAGCATCGGAAATCTATACAATATATGGGTTTCCATAATGCTTGTCGCAGTAACGGGGCATCCGAGTTGGTGCATTAATGCCGGCGAACTAACAGGGCATCAGAAATCCATACATATATTTTTTTGCCTTAATGCCGGCGAACTAACAGGGCATCAGAAATCCATACGATATATTTGTTTCCATTCTGCCTTTCGAGAAACAGAGAAATCCATACAGTATATTCGTTTCAGGAATCCACACAATATATTTGCCAGTTCTTCTACAGTCGATTCCAGTTTGTTTGAATGCAGCATTGATGTTGCTTTGTCGCATGATGCCTGCCGAAGTAACGGGGCATCAGAAATCTATACAATATATTTGTTATCTTAATGCATGTTGAACAAACAGGGCATCATAAATCCATACATTTGTTGCCCCATATCAGGTGATGCATCCCCTGATACGGGGGGCACTACTTTCATTACGCAACTCAGTCCCTTGGTTGTTTTAAAAAAACGAGCAATTCTTCTTGTAACATGATCGCACCGATATGAACACACACCACCCATCTTCAAAAAGGTTGCATATTCTTCCCGTAGATCAACAGAACACTTTCAACATCATACTTGTGGTCCACAAATATATCCCTTACCTCTATCTTCTGCCATCCTCCAACAATAGAATGCTCAGAAGGCAGTTGACAACACATAGGCATAATACTATAAACACAGCATTTGATTTGTACAAACCGTTCTACAGCACAAATCTATCATAATGCTCTCTTAGAATCCAAGGGAGACGTGAATGGAGCAAATTGCATCTACTGCTCAAGTAACTGCCAAATACCTCTCTGTTCAAATCCCGCGTTAACACTTTTCCACTTGAACATATATGAACCTCGTCTATTTTGTGTGTGCCAACTATTACTACATTTCTAAGTTCATCGAAAGTGAAACAAAACAAAAAAAACTAATAAATATTTTATACTTTCTGAAATAATGAATCTAAACTTCTGTTTGCTATTGGGTTATCTGTTTGCTATGGGGTTCTCTGTATGCTATGGGGTTCTCTGTTTGCTATGGGGTTCTCTGTTTGCTATGGGGTTCTCTGTTTGCTATGGGGTTTTATTCCCGATCGATTGAATAGAACCTGATACTATTTTAATTCTATAATGCTTATAAATTGTTTACATGTTCTGGCTTCTTGTACTTTAATATTTCTCTTCTGGTGAAAACAAATATATGCATACTTCGATTGTCTAGCGTCTTAACAGGCTACTGTTACGTTGAGTGTCCTCCTCCATCCAGTCAAATGGTGCCCTGTGAGTGAAATACCGTAAGATCGGGATAAAATTTCATCACACATGCAAGTTTGGTGTATACAAAATTTGAACAGGTTTTATTAATATATTTTTTGTATCAAGAGTAATCACACTGGCACAGGGATATCGACTAATTAAAGCCGATATATCACATCATGTTCTAGATAAATTCTCAGAGACAAGTTTCTAGATAGACCTGAATGTCGAGTTGTTCTGGATAGCCTGTAGGCGCATCTTGGGAAAAGGCAATACATGTAACATGTATATTGTGAATATAAATATGTGGCAAATATTTATATATATTTTTGTATAAATGTAGAGAAAGAAAATTTTGCTTGCCCCCACCAGGAATCGTGTATGTAGTGGTTTATAAATTGAAGTTAGTCAAGGCAAATAGTGTTCTTAGCATCAGATGTCTTTCTGTGTTAGGCCCCTTATGGTCTTCGATTTCACTATGGCATGATACACGTATTTATTTCTCTCATGTTGTGAGTCGTGTTTAGCGAATGCCGGTTACCTAATGACAAAACACGTCTCAGCTGAGTAATTACTGTAATTAATAATATACGTTTAGATCCATTGTAGAAATACAACTCTTTGACAAGGATCGGCTTTCTAGCCAATTAGCGAGAAATAAATACATTACACCCGTCCTGATTGAGTTATCTTGTTTTATGGTACAAAACTCATTAACGAAAAAGGGATAATATATTGGGCCTTGAGTTATAGTATTATTATTATAAAAATATAGTAACCTGATTACCTTGAAGTTTGACGCTCTTAAGTTTGGTTTCGGGAAAACAGAATGATACAAAATCACAATAGCTAGAAATTTGGTGTCTGGCTCCAAGGTTTGTTGGTTGGAATCGTGTACGGATCTCGACCTACAAACCTTTTAGAACCAATCTTTGTCGCAAACAAAATAATTTTGTTAGTCAAATGTTTTTTCTTATAGCCATTCTCTATGTGAAACATCAAAATGTCAGTATAGGGCATAGCTTGTAAATATAACCAAAAGAATTCGAAAACCAAATGTGTCAGTCCTGTGTGGTTAAGTTGTCCGTTGTCGTAAATTTATTGTGTTTGCTACATGTCGAGTGCTGCCATAATATTTACTTTGGTGTTTTCGCTACGGACCATTGTATTAACTCGGATTTTTAAAAACATAGTCCTATTATAGAGAGTACGTTGTCACATATTATGAACCAGTATCAGACTTTTATTCTGGTTCAATACACCAATACTCGTTATAGATATTCGGAAATTCCTAGAAAATATTATCGATAATTGATACATTTTCTTATCAAATGGGTGTTATTTTCTGATCAAATGTAAATAAATGTATACATTTATTGTGATATTTAGGATTTCTGAATATACATGTAGCTCAGTATTTCAGGTTATAAGGTTTTTTTTTCTTCTTCTATAAAAAAGTTCATCACCCCACAATATATGGTCAAATCAGGCTAAATTAAGATTTGCGTCATAAGAAGACAAAGATGTTTATAACCATTAATACGTGTAAGGTGTAAGATAGTAAGATCTGTATGTATGGAATAAATGTGTTAATACCAAGTGTTACCTACACAAATACAGAAATAAAAATTTGTACAGTCTTATTAGATTTTGGATGTAATATGATAACCTTACCTTGCTTTGAAGGGCATTTGTCAGAGTAGCTAGAATAATAACCCCTACAAATGTAAGAACGACCAGTCGCTCCATGATGGTGGACTCGACACGGCGCAGTTAGAGAATAGGACTAGTCGGTGACCAGAGCTAGGCAGCCGAGAACATTCCCAATCCACTGACTGCCCTGTATGGAATAAATTAGCCACTTCACACAGCCCTGGGCGGTTGCCAGGCGACAAGACAATTATGGGAATGGTTTGGATGCATCTCGTAATGACTATGTCAGGCAAAGTGACTCACTGCTCGACAATAGATAAGCTAGATGGGCAGACTGCCACAACAAGTGCTAAATTTTCAACAAAACGTTTTTTGGCTAACATTAATGATGCATTTCCGCGATACGGGCCAATGGTAAATGAAAACTTCATGTGTGATCAGTTTGAAATTGTATGTCGAAGCCATCTTGGCTGTTGTGCGACGTCATTAAAACAGTATCTGCCTGTGACGAATAACTGTGGATTACAGAGACCATGGAATACACAAGGCCCAACCACATTCAAAGCAATAACCACTATACAAGACTTATGCAGTATTTAAGCTTTCTCTCGATTCTCCAAAAATTGACATCCTTCTATTTTTTTGGAGTTGGATGCGGACAATTTGTAGGCTTATTGCCTAGTGTTGTTGGAATTGAAGCCCACTAGAGAACTTACGCGGAAAACCTCGGTCGTCTCATTTTATTTGACTACTTCAGCATTCGTGTTTTACCCCATTTTCGCTAGCCAAGTTTTTTATTCCAAGGTACTCTATATTACATAATGTGAAATGTAGAGCACCTCGGTAATGTAGAGCACCTCGGAATAAAACCCTTGGCTAGCGAAGATGGTCTTACCCAAAAGTCAGCCAACTATTCATCATCTCGTATTGAAATCTGAAAGATCTATTATATACAATCTGGATTTGATCTACGTATCCAAGAGGTTATTAATTGCCGACGGGCGACGTTCTAGTATCAATTCCACTATCGGACTGAAACGTAGACTGCGTATAAAAATATAACGATCGAGTACTGAAATATTAACATTACACCACCTGCCCTACATACTCCGGGTTGTGAACTGCGTACTGGTGTAAACAAAAAGATGATTAACTGCAAAACGGCTGGGGTTAGAGTATAGATTATAATAGCAGCCTGAAAAGCAGATTGTATGAAATCAGTACCTCCCCGTATTGAATCTTAAAATTCCACATTGTGTACTCTGGACGATGATCTACGTACCAGTGTAAACAAAAATGCGATTAAGTGCTAACATTCGGAGGGTCGAATATCGATTTGAATACCAGACTACGTAGCAGACTGCACCTTACGTGCTGGTGTCAACAAAACGGCAATTAAGTGCCGATGGGCGGAGGTTCGAGTAGCGATTCGAATGGCAGGCTGAAAAACAGAATGCGGAAAATAGATGTATCACTCGCGTATTGAAATCAGAAAACTAGACTATATGTAATAGAAAAGAGTAATGTGGCAATTACGTGCAAGAGGGTCCAAGGAGGTTCAAGTATCTATTCGAATAGAACTCGAAGTTGGGAATTGTCAGCCTTCCATCAACTTCGTATTTGTTAATCTTATATTTTAATGAAAATTGTACACGCTGCCTACATTTCCCTACAGTTTATTTTTTATTCAAAAGCTGCGAGTGAATATCAAGTTCGATCTCACGGACTCAGTGTTAAGAATGTCATAATTATAATCATGATGTTTGGATCTGAAATTTTGAAAAACAAGAAAAATTGCTTATGAATCCCCGAAATATGCGCATGCCTGATTACGCTTATTTTACGACACTAACGTCCATTAGCTTCTCGAAAAATAAATTTAAATACATGAAAATATTATTTCTGATTGGAATCATATGAATAATGTTCTGTAACATAAAACAATCGTTAAAACAATGAGCCATTTCCGTATGAAGAGATGTGGTGACATTTACCTGTGTCATCATTTTGTTTGAAGCTATTTGTTAATACCTTTTGCAGGTAACGCCGTGAATTTAAGGCATGATATGTCTTAAGAACAGTTGTTTAACTGGTCTTCTACAAACCAAGAAATATATATTATTTTGTTTTCTTCTATGAAACTGTCACTGTTTATTCGGCTACCACCTCCTCGTGGGACTTTTTTCGTTTTCGAGTTGATTGTCTGCTAAATGAGAAACGTCAGTAGAATTGACTCATCGGTAAAATTGTAAACATCTTTTTATTGATTATTTATTTACAAGGCCATTGGATAAATCACAGTTGGCACTGTCTACGTCAACCAAAGTCTAAGTGGTTTCATTTTCCCTAGGGATGACATTCAGCCTCTGTATTTAGTATTTATATGTTGATGAAACGTCAGGATTTCAGTGAATATGAACTCTTTTGTTATTCAATTTTGTTGTAACATTTGGAATAGTTTTGCGTCGACGGCCAACAGTGTAGACTTCATTTCAGCACACAACAATGGGACAACGTCATTTGACGTCACGAATTACTCCAAGGTATAAACTCTTTTTCGAGACTTTTTTTTTGTATTTGATATGATATCTAAAAAACTTACCCCATTAATTAATAAGGATTTATATCCTCATTTTGAGGCATATATACAATTTTGACATTTAGGTTAACTTTAGATTTTATGGATAACAAAATCTAAAGTTATCTTACTTATATCCTTGCGCCGGAGATGTGGTCAACACATACAACACGTACAATGAATGAACTGAATGACTAAAACAATACAGAATAACAAGGTGTTCCAATTTTACTGTATGTTTTATCTTTAATTAGAATGATAAGAAAAACAGATGGCCAATGTTCAGGGATAGTTCCATAGTATCACACACCGTTATCGTGACATTATGGCCTTATCAAAAGAGGTCACTGGTCGTATAAGACATGTAATGAATGATAAGTCCTCAGTTGACATTTTATTAGGATTAACTACATAGGTAAGTCAACATACACTGTAAAGATCAAAATTTATCATGATTACATGAGAAGTAAGTTTCTGGAATCGGCTTACGGTAATTTGTTTCTTCAATTAATAGTATTAAGAACCTTCAAACCTAAAAAAGAATATTTGACCCTTTATGGGCAAAACATTTCTGTTGTATAAGTCACCAAAGGAGGTTTGGCTCTGTTCATATGGGATCTGTTCTGACGCTTTTAAGAACGCCTTAAATTTAAGACAATCTTGATTATTTTCCACGCTATTGTTTGCTTTTTGATATACCCCCCCTCACCACCCCCATATGTGTTGTGTAAAATATTTTATTCAAATCATATTATACATTGATTTTATCTGAAAGTTTCCAATGCTCACATATACTGTCCAAATTTCACTACAAGGCTCAGTTTTCGTTACAAAATCGAGTGCCATGCCAGCCTGAGTATTTTCTCTAGGCCTACAGGGTGCCGTTATTTTGTTCAGTACTGTTATGTATAGATGAATTACGTAGTGTAGTATACTAATTACGATGCCGAACTCTGCATCTAAGTGCCGTTAGTAAAATAACATGTCCCAAAATAAAGAGTGTTAAAACATACAAATCATGTTTATTTTAAAAAAAAAAAACAAAAAAAAATGTAAGATGAGAAACCACAAGACCCAACGACATGTGAGCCTATAATGGTTGCCGTGACAGAAATAAAAACTTCTTTGTGATTAGTCGTGATAAAAATCACCCAATAGAAAAACATAAAACAATTCTTTTTATGAACAATGTGCAGACAGTTTGCAACGTGAAATTTGATTTGACCGGAGGGTTGTCTTCATATCCGCCTTGACACACGACAATGTAACAAGATGTTGTGAATTTAGAACTTGATGTGTTATTGTAATGTGAACATATTGAGGTTTTGGAAAGTCTCAAGTTAAGAGATATGGCAGTATGCATATATGGTATTAAGATAACCAAGATGAGGTAGGATGCCGTTTAGACAAGCAGTCGTGCAAATATAACCCTAGCTTTTTTGTATGTAAAAAAACCAATGT
>JAVFBZ010162933.1:0-17488 GCA_032466195.1 Katharina tunicata
CTGCTAGCCAGAGACCCGAGTTCGAATCCTGGCGGAGGCAAGCAAAATTTTCTTTCTCTACATTTATACAAAAATATTTAATATGTATTTTAAATAGAAAGTGATTTCCAAACATACAAAAAGATAATTGAGTGGGACACACTATGAACATAAACGCTAGACTACAGTATTTAACAAGGAAGGGTGTGGGGTCATGGTTTAGTATTGAATTTCAACGTACATTTGTCAAACATCTGATTTACATTCAACAATAAGACGCCGCACTAAAGCCCTAACCACCAATAAATCAACCTACAAATGTAAGGGTTTGAGCACAGGACCAAGACAGTCAGAACACATGTTAAAGTCAATCTTATAGGGGAATTGTTTTAGTTTATTGATAATGTACCACATGTACATATACATAATGGACGGCCACAACAATGGGCATCATGTACAAACAAAACACCTCCAATACCATTTATAAATGATTCAACAAGTGTCATTATTAATTGATTTATTGGTGTTAACGCTGCACTAAAGAATATTTCACTTAAACGGCAGTGGTGTATTCCAACAGTAGGCAGTCAAACTATACAAATAAACACTACCAAATAATGTACATGTTGTCACATTAAGTTAAAGCTCTGTTATAAAGGAGGTGTTCCTCTAGTTAATGCTAAGTATGACAGTATGATGTTTATCTGATTGGGGTATTACACCGTACATGTACTTAAAGTTATTTCACTCATATGACGGGATGCCAGTCCAATGGATGAATTAAAGGATTAACCTCATTTTACAACATTGGCAGCGGAAAAGAATGTCAAAAGATAACAACAGGACTCAAAACCAGACTCCACAGAAAATTCTGCTTTCTGTTGCCCCTTAGCTCAGAGAGCACCAGGGCACAGGAAGGTGGCACCAACCACCTGCTATAAATACTGAACAAACAGAACAACAACACCCCCAACACCATATACCCTAAATGCTCAACAAATTCGATCCCATTTACCACTTATAAAACTACATTTTATGCAAAGTTTAAGGAGTGTAGAAACACACTGTTGAAATTTTTAGGAAGTTCACACTTTAAGCTACAAGAAAATATAAGTTTTTGTTCCAATCTCACCTTAATGCCTTCAATAAATGACTTGAAACATGTGTCCATAGAGGTCGAATTTGTTGAGCATTTAGGGTATGATTCAAGTGCCATGTTCAAGGGTACATTTATTCACAGTCTCACAAGTTTGTTTGTTTCTTTGACAGAGGACTTAAGGTTTTTTCACTCATGTGATGGCATGCCATTCCAAAAACATGTGGAACCAATGGGGCACCATATGGCGTATGAAGGCATACCAGCCTCAATACGTGTAGCAAAATCTATGTGGTTGTAGGACACGATGTTATCATAAAAACATAAAATAAAGACATAACAAAACATAATCTGCAAAAACATAACAAACATGAAAGCTATGTAACTTAACATGTACATTGTACAACAGGACACCAAATCAGCTTTGTGTGTACACTGTACATGTACCTTACCAAAAGAACCTGCACAGAGTAAGCTCTCATTACCCTCTCCTAATTTAATTTACTTGTAGACATGTGATTGTCGATTATGGTGTCTACCCCAAAAAAAAATCCTGTCGTTTGGTTGTACAATATACATGTACTTACTTCTGTCATCCAAAGGAATGGCTGGAAGTGGCCTGGAGGAATCCGTGGAATGTGCTGGACTTGACGGTCCTTCTGTGACATCGTCAAGTAAAATGCTGACACCGTTTATTTCCTTCAGCGACGGGGGAGACTTCTTCAGCTTCGTCTCCGTTCTCTCCAGGCACTTGCAGAATTGGTTACCCATGGCAACAAATGGGTTGGCTTAACGTATTAGTCTACTCAGCAATTTTGATAAAGGTGGCCATTTTGTATGATTTTTGCAGATCTCCTGAAAAAATAAAAATGATGAAACATGGTTAATTGTTATATAATAATAAAGTAAGCAGCGGATTGAAATCATTGATTCCTGATTGATACTCTTTATGGATCCAGCCCCTGGGCAACATCGAGCTCACAAACATGTATCTGATTAAAATTTCATTGGGAAATCGTTGTCAGCTAGAATCTCTTATGTACATGTACCTTTACAGAGGAAAACAATAAAGAAATCTAGATGATTATTGGAAACTGGTTCACGGTCATTCAGAAATTAGGTCAAGCTTTACGCTTCGCTTCTTTGTCTGCTGTTCAATTGGATGACGCAACCAGGAAGTATTAAAGATGAATGACTGCTTGGATCAAGTTGATTGACCTTAATCCAAGTTAACATGATCTATCAACGTGTTGAGGAAATCTTTTTAATCAATATCAAAAAATGATATATGGCTTCCATACAATCTCTATGTTTTACGTTTACTCTGATATAAAAACTTCCCAGAACTAGTCCAGAAATAGATAAATGTACATGATGATGTACATGTATACAGACAATGCGTACAATATGTTTTCTGCCAATCCAGTGGGTAAACGAATCTACCCTCTGTCTGGGGGCAACAACAAAAAACAGCATGTGAGGAGCTTGCACTACTCCGCAAGTGACAACATCTTGGTGGTCCGATGCCCTTTAGATCGTTGAGCACCAGGGCACAGGAAGCTCTTGTTGACCACCCGCCTCAGGAAACATACATGTAGGAAGGTTCAACAGGCCAATTCTCTCTGCACTGAGCCATGTACAAAATCTACTATCCTTTGTTAGCCTTAGATCATGAGCTTTATTTATAAATTTATTGGATTGGTGTTTAACATCGTACTAACTACTAAGGGTATTTTACCTGTGTGATGACTTTACGTTGCCAGTGTGTGGTCGAAAAACATGAAGAAAAAAACCCCTCAAGAAAACTCACAGGAAAACTTCCCTTATAAAGTTAGCATGTACCTCTAAACCATGCAGAATCAATAAACCATCCTATGATAGTAACATATACATGTAAGGACGGAAAATTTAGGGGAAAAAAATCCAATTCTAACCCACTCCCGGTTAAATCCTCCTGGTGTCTACATTGTACATGTACCTCTACCGCGTTGTTAAAACCCTAATTCTGTAACACGCTCGACAGCTCGGGTTTATTGAAGTGCATACTGTATACTGTACCCTATTACCCCATACTGAAATTACATTATACGTAAATCATTTCCATAAATGAAGACATTGCACATATTCTTAATACCAGTCCCAGTTATTTCATTTTTTTTTGGGGGGGGGGGGGGGGGGGGGGACTTACTTTACTGTTATGAAAAAAAGTCATTTATAGACTTGAAATAGAAGGTGGACATACAAGTTAATTAATTATTTAAGTAATTCTTATTTAATTAATATATATATATTCAAAATAACTCTTAACGGAATTCAACGAAGTACATGTAACACATTTATGTAAATTATGTCCACATATAGAAAATAAATTAATCCAATGCAGCTACAGTATACAAGATTTTAATGCAAGCGTTATATCTGCATACATGTAGATGTGTTTAATTTATATACGGTAACGTTTTACCAAACTTGGCCTCCCACTTACATGTACCCTCAGTAGCCCATACATGTATTAAAATGTACATGCACAACACAAATTTTACACATGTTACCTGTAATTTTTGTTGACGCCAAAACATTGTTAAAAATATAGATGACTATATTTGGAAACAGCCCATCAAGGGTTTTCATTTTCACCTAGAGGTACTACATGTACCTACCTATACATCTCTTACTACTTAAGCCTACCGACCTAATTTTTTAGAGACCGGTTACAGCAAACACTCTTTTTTACGAATGGCATTATAAACTGTATTGTAAGAAAAAAGTTTCTATAAAGGAAGTTATCAAAATCTAGTACACTCTTTAACTGATCAAAATCAGACTCTTATGAAATACAATTTCTCAATCTAGTTGATCCACTCAATAGCTTGACATAATAAGGCAATGAAGAAATTCTGAATAGGTCCATAGTTGTAAATCTCAATGTTTCGACTTTATTCGAGTCATCTTCAGGAGAGATTTACCGTACATGGTTTACTGTACATCTATGAAGATGACTTAAATAAAGGCGAAATGGGGAATTTCACATATATCATAACTTTACCTTGTTGATGTTTGGCAGAAATCCAAGAAAGATTTCCCTATCCCCTAACCTACATGTACATGTAATCTAGTTACATATAATACTGTAATATTGTTGAATCTTTTCCTAGGGGTGGAAAAAACTCTAAGAATTTCAAAACATTCTAGCCAATGTATGTACTTGTATGCTTCTCCTGATTTATCACAATGGACAACCAGGAAGTACCTTAAGGTAATACTTACATATGTACATAGTTGTCAACAAACAAGGAAGACAGTCCGTTGACAGTAAAAAATCAATACAGGTATACAAGACAAGTTTATAACTTAGTATTACTATTAACTACGAATCCCGGTGGAGGCAAGCCAAACTTTCTTTCGCAACATTTATACAAAAAATATTAACAATGTCAACACAGTAAATTAATATATCGAGAAGTCTTGAGAACTTAAAACAAATCAAAACAAGACAAAAAGTAATCTGAGATGTTTTAACAAATGGACAACAGTTTATTCGCATAACGTATGTCGAAATTTGATGAATTCCATGAAACTTGTTCTATGTTGCACATCTTCAAATTAAATGAAAATTTAAATATCCAATTTTCAAAAGGTTTTTAAAGATAAATAGTAACCGAGATACAGCCTTGACATTTTTTGTTGTTGTTCGATTGGTTTTTTAATTTAATTTTTTTAATATTTGATTTTATTCACCCTATAATATTTATAATCATAATACATATTGAGAAAAGTAATATATATGCCTTACTCAAGGTTATTTCACTTATATGATTGCGTGCCAGCTCAATCGGTGAAGGAAACCACCGTAAACAATGCTGGCAACATGTAAGACAGGACAAAACATTTACATAACACGACACCATAACAAATCGGCATCGTGTGCCTCAGAGAGCATCCGGCCGGGCACAGGAGACCCTTGACATGACATAGACAACATTTTTGGATGAGCACCTAATTTACCAGGAAATGTTCATAAATACGTAGCATCAGAAAGTCAAAAAAGTTTTACCTTGCACATCTACATGTACATACAGACCAGAATGCTGTGTACAAATTTCAAAGTGATATGTTAACTTGTGACGTGGCTTGGACAAAAAAGAGCAGAAAATTAATTTGCATAAATTATGTATAAATTTGCATATTTCCATGAAATTAATTCCATGATGTACTTGTACATGTACAGTATGGTGAAGAATGTATTATGAAGGTTTCTACATGTATGTTAAACAGCACATGCAGACATGGAAACACACACAGAATAATTGAACCAAAATGCCCTCCCCCCACTAAATCAAACTTTAACTTTTAGGCCTATAACAAAGGCTATAACCACATTAATTTTCTATTGTGTGTCAGACAAACATATATTTTTGTATAAATGTAGAGAAAGAAAATATATACGTATGATTGATTGCTGATTAACGGTACACCCTGATCAATGTCATTTCACTCATACCACGATAGTATTTTCCAACACTAGATTCCCAGATTAACTTTCTAAACAAAGGGTACATGTATCTGTCTATCTTCAAAGTTGACTTTAGGAATAAATGTACAAAAAAATTATTCATGGGTATTGAGACAATCCTACTAAAAATCTGTCTACAGAAAATAATTTTAGATAGTTTGTAAGAATGTACACATCACCATGATCTGGTCAGCAAAGATATGGAAACCTATTCCTGAAGAAATATAACCTTATTTAGGTTATTTACCAAACTACAGTAACTAAAACAAGTAACTATAATTTTGAGATGGGAAATCTACTTTTTGGGCACATATGGATGTTAATTCTTAATTCGTATATACTTATATATTTTGTGTATGTGTGATTGGGGTACCGTATTTAGTGAATGTCGACGTTGTACTTAAGGTTACATCTATTTCATTCATATGTTGGTGTGCACCCAATGGGTGAAGGAAACCACCCTTAATGCCACTGGAAACAACAGAAGACACCACAGGACATCTACAGGATGAAACCAGGAGCCCAGGACACTGCAACAAATCAGATTCCTAATGTCCCTTAGATCAGAGAGCACCAGGCTCCAGGAGGCTCCTGACCAATCACCTACAGTGTATTTATTATCAAATGATAGATTGATTTCTTTTTATGTTGTGTTAGAGTCGCCGTCTTCTGTTGGAATACACTGCCGTCAAATAAGTGAAATACCCTTGACCAACCAATAAATCAACCAATGGGTAAACGATATGCCAAATTCTTCACAGCACCAGGGCACAGAAAGCTCCCTCAAACCCCCAGGTGAACAAGAGTGCAATGTTAACAGAATTGGCACTGTAAAAGTCGCTATAACGTACGGAAAGTCGGGAAAAACAGGAGCAGAAAATGCCCGTAGGCCATTGTTGTACAAGAATTGTTCAAAAAACCTAGGTACGCTAGGATATATACATTGTGTACGTGCTCCTGTAAATGCACTTGTTCAGAGTCCACCGACATGTAATAACTTTCCAGTTTGCATGTCAGCTCTGAACATCCAGGGGCCTATCAATCAATGAACATGAGGTGTTACAACAAAATAACATTACTCGCTGGGTAATTCAGAGGGTACATTACCATCAAAAGCCCGCTATCATATAGGTAAAGTAACAAAAACTTCACGTTTATATTGCCTGATTAGTTTGGGAGCCACGCGCCTGGAAGCAAGTCACGATAACATCTCTGTTCAGAAATTATGATCAACCACCTGGGGATGCGTTTCCATTGGTTTAATCCACTCTTGGAATTAGCCAATCTGATGCAGCTCATCCATGAAGCCCATGTGACATTGTCTTTTAGCACAGGTTCAGGAAGAACTTAACATGCAAAGGCTTGATGTACATAACATTGATATGTTCAATCAGACATAGTTTAAATTTAACATGACATCAAATATTAACAGTGGTATAATGGCAATTTACATGTACATGTATAATGATAAGCATCATTATCTTCTTACCATTAGACCAATCATACATATACCTTAGTATTAAGCAATACCACCTACCTGAATTAATTAAAGTGGGCACATTTTTGTCTATATTTCTCTCTCCAACTCTTGTTTTTTGTCATCTAGTTATTATCTTATTTATTTTACCTCTTATTTTGTTATTTATATGGAGACAATTTCTTTGAATAAGATGAATAGATTTTTAGATTGGTGTATTATCTATGTTTAAGGATATTTCATTCGATATCATGGCATGACAACGGGTAAACGAAACCATCCTCATTGAATAACTGTGGCGACAGTCATGGACACCACAGGACAAAGACAGGACAAAAACAGGAACATCAACAAATCAGCTTCCTGAGTCTCACTTGCTTAGAGAGCACCAGGGCACAAAATCTTTCCAATAAAACACAATCAGAATTAAAGAATTAAAAAGAAAACTACAACATATGTATAATAAATTCAAGGTGAGGAGTTTCCTATACATATAACACCGATGACCAAAAGCCTTTAACAGCATTTATGTAGTTTGTTGACACCAGAATTACCCATTGGCTCTGAATGATTGGCAAGATCAATCTCACTTGACAAATCTATCACAGAGGTGACAATTGTTTGTCAATTAACAACATCTGACTTACAGCTTTTCATTGTGTTCAAAACTGTCAACAACTGCCAGGTACATATCTGTACATGTATGTTATAACAGAAACAGTTTACTTGTTTGTTTGTTTGAGGAGTTTGAGGTTTTACGCCGTCCTCAAGGCGATTTCACTCATATGAAGGCACACCAGACCAATAAGTGGAGGAAACTAAGTGAGCAACACAAAAGACACGACAGTAAATTTAAAGGTTATAAAAAAAATACAAACAGGGCACTACCACAAATGGGCTCCCAGATGCCTCTTAGCCCCGAGAGCCCCAGGCCACAGGAAGCTCCCGCCAACCACCTGCTCAAACTTGGTAGCAGCTTTGAGCCAATACTCCTAAATCCCCCCACCCCTCAAATTAATTTAAACTAATTAGAACAAAAACACTAATTGTTATTTTATACATACCTCAAAAAATAAATGTAAGAGTAATTTCCAACAGTACAAAGTATACCTTTCCTTGTCTCGAATTTGAAACCATATGGGAGTTTCTCTTGTTTGTCTGGGTTCTTTGTTCCTACAGTGGGGATTGCAACATGGATATTCCATACTTTGCTTTCATCAGATCTAAAAATAGCATCGTTGGAAGCAGGGATTTCCCCTGCCAACAAGACGGCTGGCCGCGATCAGCTGACTGCTCCATCCGTGCCATTAGACAATATTGATTTTTGAGTGGGAGCGAATAACGTCCAATCCATATAGAGTTAGACACATGAATGAAAAATGTACCAGTCTATTCAACATGGTACTGTGGGCTTTATGGACCAGCCTACATGTACTAGTTACATGTAGTATCTTGCTCGTTATTTTTATCGACCGTTTCTTCTTCTATTATGCATGTATATTCACATGATTTATTTCAAAATCGCATGTTTGTTTTCTGGTCATCAAATTTGACAATAGGAGCACTTTTACGGTAAATTAAGTATCAATCTTGATCAGATTGGGATTATACCTGTTGTACATGTAGGCGTAAAATTCTATGACCAATTCCTTTGTGTGATTTATTATAACTCACCAATGCTCTTAAAATAATATTGCTAGAAACATTATGCTTTCAGCCTTCCTCCCACTCAAAATCATTTTACACGTTTCCAATTAAACTTTGCCAAGGCAATGACAGAGAATGGTCGAGAAACTGTGACCATGGTGACACGCTGACAATTCTAGGCGTCAGATTCAGCCTTGAAGGAACCATATGAATGAGATTTGAAAGAAATTAATGATATTAAATGACTTGACAATGAACGATCAAGTTAACTTTGTACAATTGTATTTTTATGTTGTGTTCTATGTTATTTCACTCAAATAATGATTGATTGATTGATTGTTGTTTAACGCCGTGCTCAGGGGTATTTCACTTACATATGTATATGATGACACTGCATTTCCAACAGTAGACTGTTACTCTGTACACAACTATAAAATGTGTAGTCACTTTTGTGTTTTATTGTTGGAAAGATAATATGCCTCCAGTGCTAAGTATGACAGCATGAATATAATCTGTAAATCTGGAAACATACTGCCCTTTGCCAGAGGGCCTCTAATAATAAAACAGCATGTGAACCCCAAGGGCAAGGAAAACATCCTGGAATGAGCTGTAAAAATAATATTTAATAGATTGATTGATTGATATTTAGCGCCGTGCTCATGGGTATAGCACTTATATGACGGCGGTGTATTCCAACAGAGATGGCAACCCTTAACACAACCATAAATGTGTAATCACTTTAGTTGTTTTTGCTGTTGGGAAGATAATGTTCCTCCAGTGCTAAGTACGACAGCAAGAATATAGTCAGAGGAAACCATCCTAGAATGAGCAGTAAAAACAATATTTAAAGAATAACAATAAATGTGAGAATCTTGGAGATAATAACGTTACTTAAGTCTGTAGAGCATAAAGAGCCAATCAAGTTTTCATGGTGCCCTCAAGGTTATCTCATTGACATTGTACCAGCATGTCAGCCTAATGGGTAACAAAAATCTCACCCTATGACACTGGCAGCAAGCTAGGAATTAGACGAAACGATTTTAAAATTGAAATGCCAGATGGTCTATGCGCAGTTAAGAAACGAGAAAAAACAGTGTTTTAACAGCAGGAAGCGTTTAGCTTTGCTCCCATTCAAAACCAATTCATAATTTAAATCAAGATAAAGCAATAAAAAAACGGCATAGAATTGATGGCACACTGACAATTCTGGATCTGTTTCAGCCGCAAATGAGCCATGATATAATTGATATTTGAAAAAAAATATTAATAATAAATGGGAGAATAACAGACTAAAATATCAGATAAAGCCAGTGAACCAGATATATTTTTTCACATCTTTATTATGTAACAGAAAGTGTACATTAATATTTATTAAAGCTGTTCAGCTTATATTGTACACGTAACACATATCATAATCACATTTATCTATAAAATATGTGTTTTTTTTCCTGTAAAATATAACTGTAGGAAAAATAAACACTTCATGTAAGTAACTGAAGATATTTGTAAATATATAAAAACAAATAATTCAAATGATTGTATTCTGATGTTTTATGGGATGATTGGGGTTTAAGGTTAAATCAGTCATAAATTTACAGTATGATGACAGTATGATGCTAGCTCAATGGGTGAAGGAAAATGAAAATTAGAACAAACACGCCACAACAATCAATTTCCTGATCAGATGCCCCTTACATGAAGCTCTAAGAATACCAGGGCACAGAAAACTTCTGTCAACCGGCACCCACAGCTAAAAAGACAACTTGAGAAACCTAAATTTACATGTACACTGTTACTTTAAACCAAAGGGTGAAGTCAAAACCACTATTCACACAAACTAGTTAGTTGCCTTTCAACTTTCAGATCTGTTATATGAACATGTTGCTATTCTAAGATGAGAAAAGTTTTGTTGTTATAAAGAAAATACTTTCATTTTCAATGGCTTGTACGCCAGTGTAAAACTGAAAAAAAAATGTAAAAGAATTTTTAAAAAAATTAGTACCGTATTCATGATATATGAATGTATACGATAAAAATTGTTTGTTCTACCGTGAGCCTTTGTACATGTATGTAGTTCAGTTGGTTACAGAGCTGGCCCTGCCTGAGTTTAAATTCCGGTGGAGACCAGCAAAACTTTCTTTCTCTACATTTATACAAATTTATAAGTTTACCTTTTAGTTTTAGTAGGGTTGGGTTTGCTGCCTTGATTTCTATGCTATAACATTGCATACCTATTAATGGTAATGAGAGTAATCTATTCACCCTAACATACAAGCACCTCAATAATCCCATGTACATGTAACCTGGATATATATCCATTTAATTGTTTAGCATTATCATTATATCAACAAAAGAAGTCAATCCTGCAAAAACTAATATTTCTTGCACCGCCATATAAATATTGTTGTCTTGGAAAAACTATTGACCCCAGAACTGTCGGAACATAATCTAACCAATCGATTACTCAGAAGTAACAATATAAATTCAGGTTATAAATTTAGGCATGACATATTTGTCAACAGAGCATACTAACATTTTTGGGATAAATAATTTATACAAGAGTTTTAGTAAACCCAACAAATGCCCTCATGGGGAACAATATAGACCTTAATGTACAACTACAGTTGATGGTGAATATGTTCACCAAGTTTCATAAAGATAGGCGTTATAGTTTTTAAGTTCTGCTCCGGAAAGAAATATTCACTTCCGATTCTGACAAAATCCACTTTGTATCAAAAGAAACAAGGAAAAACAAAAAAATTGTGAATCCGTAATATTAGCAAAAGGCATAACTACAACCGTTAGTGAATGTGTCTACTAAGTACCAAGTTTCACAAAGATAGGCCTTATAGTTTTCGAGTTCTACTCCGGAAACAAAATTCACTTCTGATTATAATTAAGTCCAACTTTGTATCCATAGAAATAAGAAAAATTAAAAATATTGGTGAATCCGTGATAGAAAAAAGGCACAACTACAGTTAATGGTTAATGTGCCTTCTAAGTTTCATGAAGATAAGCCTTTTAATTTTTGGAGTTCTGCTCCGGGAACAAAATTCATTCTGATTATGACAAAGTCCAACTTTGTATCCATAGAAAAAAGGAAAAAGAAAAATTGTGAATCCGTAATAGCAAAAGGCACAACTACAACGGTTAGTGAATGTGTCTACCAACTACCAAACTACCAAGTTTCACAAAGATAGGCCTTATAGTTTTCGAGTTCTGCTCCAGCCGGAGGCGGTTTGTAATATCAGGTAGCCGGTCCAATGGATGAAGGAAACTACCATAAACAACGCTGGTAACACAGAAGACACCACAATCCATTTACAGGATAAAAAAAAACAGAATACAAACCAGCTTCATGATGCCCCTTAGTTCAGAGAGCATCAGGGCACAGGAGGCTCCAACCCAACTACACATGTAAATATTGTGTTCTTCATAACATTTTGTGAAGAACATGTCCTAATTAAACTGCACACAAATTATCAACAGTTCTTGCATAATAGTGAAATGCTTAGTCGTTAAAACAAAACGGGTTGGCCTGTGTCCACATCTAAATCTTAATTTGCCAAAAATATTATGATTTGTCCAAGGCAGTCTGTCCAGTAGCTGATCCATAAGCCCTGCTATTGTTCCATATGGCCAGTTTACTTTAAAATTTTCCTTTGATAAAACCCTTATTTATGCAGTGCATTTCTACAGCTATACAGGCTGGCATCAAAATGATACCATGAATGCAATCCATTAAAATTTTATCATTATGCCATTTTTCACTCATATTTGCCAGCCAAATAGATGAAGGAAAACAAACCATCCTCAGTCAACACCCACGCCAATAAACAAGACAGTATAACAGGACAAATAAAAGAAAGTCAAAATAAATCGGTTTCCTGATGCCTGTTTATAGTCCAGTTCTATCCCATCAATCACCTGCACTTCAATGGTATTTATTCAAGGATGGTACTCAAGGGTATTACCGTATTTCACTTATATGACAACCATTTACCAAGTGGAAAATTAGAAAAGAGACAATGCAACCCTGGTGATTTCCCCCACATCTGATTATGCTGGAGATTTGAATGGAGAACAAAATTTATGAAATGAAATATTTGCTTAAGATTAGCATGGTAAGGGGATCACACAAAAGGGGATTGGCATACATGTACATGAACATGCATCTGCTTGAGGGGAAGGTTGAAATTTTTGTTCATAATTAAAACCTTAAGATCTCTTTAGGTTTTAATAACCTGGACGAAGTTAAAGATGATCAATGGAAAATGGGGCTAACTACGTAGGAATATGAATATGCTAAACTGCTTGAACCGCAAAGACATGCATCCCAATCTATATGTAAAATTTAAACCAATTTAAATCTTAGTTGGGTTTTATTACAATCCCTTTTGACATTCAGGCCTTCTAAAAATAGATTCCATACGTCTGAACGAAAACTAAGCAGATCAACTTAGTTTAAATCAACACCACTTACGTCTGATATTGGCTATTCAATTTTTCTCATCAATATTTAATGGTAAATTCCTAAGAATCCTTGGGCCCAATGTTCCCTGGAAGTTTATAGGCTCATTAAAACTTTCATTCAGTCTGACATTTCATTTTCAGTCTACTCGGAAAATAACATGCAGGCCTAGTTACATATCGTTAGCCTTAACCAAGGCCAGGCTCATTGAGGAAAAATCTCAGTAAAAGCCTATAACATTATCATATTGATTATTGTCGAATACCAAAATGGTCATGTCTGCAAATCAGCTGATTCGAAAGGCTTTCGACATCAGCTGGGAAAGGCGAAATCGACATGTACCATCGGCTTCGAAATGGTGGGAATTAGAGAAAAAATAATGTAAGTAAATATTCTGGGCTAAAAATAAACCAAAGATATAAAGCCTTGGTTACGATACCTTTTTTTAACGTCCTCAGTCCATTCAAGCAGTGATAGTTAGTTGAAAGCAGAAAATAAGGAATCGCAGACTTCAAAACGTCGACAAGGAAGTTGACTAAATAGTTTCCAGACAGAACAAATCTCACGTTGTTTAGCGAGATTTAGGGCAGTGGCTAGACTCGTACATTTTTTATTGATAGAGATAATGGAGACAAAGTTCTGTCGGTTTATTCAAATTTCCTGTTCTCAGAAGGATCTTGATTAAATATAAATCCTGTTTAAATGTGTTATGAACGTTGAAAAATCCATCCAATGCTATACAATTACAAACGTAATCAGGTTAATCCGTGTAAACCAGCCCGTTTACACATTTTCCATTGCATAGGGTCTAGCTTGGACACTGAGTATAATGTTATGGGTATAATTAATAGTAAATCTAAAATAGAAGCTATCCTACATTCTACGTCGAGATTGATTAGATGTCTTAGCACGTGAAGTGAACTATAGAAGCTCTCGCGAGAATACGAATGATTAATAGTGGGGGAAATAAAGTGCATTGAATTTGAATTAATTTTGAATTAAAATTGAAGAAATAATATCTTAGAAATAGTCATTTAAACCCATGCCAATTCTGAAAATGTACAATTAAAAGTCTGTGGCGCTTTGCGTTTTTTTTTTTGTATTCATTTTGCTTTAATTATAGGCCTATATTTAACAGCTGTGTTTTTTCTTTCTTTCTCTTTATGTTTCATTATGATGGGTTGGTATAGGGCCTGTGTGTCACGCCACGTGATGCAAGGGATTTCACGAGTTTCATTCCAGTTCCAGGCAAATACTCAAACGGGAAGTGTAACATATATGAAAATTGTCCAGTCCAATCCTATATATTTAAAGTGACATTAACAAATACAAGAGTGTATGATATAATAGTAATTGTTCAAGAACAGACAGAAACAACCCTGGTTGTGTTGTGTGTCACGGGTTTATTTTCAAAACCCATCTTTATAACTTACACTGCAGACTGCAAAGCATTATTTTTTGTTTTTAAGTTTATGTAAATTATCGATTGTCGGGGAGTTACAACTGTATGTTTTTTAAAAGAACGAAAACGGTATTACAGAGGACTGTCAGGACACTGGACATTATAATAAGAAATTAAGAAGATATTAAATTAATCCTCAACTGATCTCGATTTACAAATTTCCTGGGATGTAGTATAATACATGACGAATCTGTCATGCATGCTGGTGTATGATGGAAAACGGGAAGATACCTCGTAAAAAACAAAACCTGATCCCCGCAGCCAACGGAAAACTTTGATGGGCCATGACTAGTGTGCCATTTGTCGACTGTGTATGACACAAGTATTTAAAATTGATTAGGTACCGGTACTAAATCAGCTAATCAAATCGCCTTATTTTAAACCAAAACATGTTTTTAATCCCTTATTCCACGTAAGAATCTCATCACACGTCAATTTATCTTATCTTCTGTGCATGTCCTTGGCTATAAGACACGCGTCAGACAAGACATTTTCTCGTAAGTCATTGTAATTGATGTGTAATCAAATTTGTTGAAGTGTAAGAAAACTATTAGGCGTTTAAAACCGCTGTTGCATATTAGGACCTACTTTTTTGTTTTATCGGATTTGAATGGTTTTAAAACCTCAGTATCGGTGGTATATAGGTTGCGTAATTAACACCTCTGACGTCCTTTTTTATGGTGCCTCGAGTCGTACGCAGAGTCTCGGGTATTGACGCAATCGGCCAAACCTTGTGTGATTTATCGTTATTTTGCTGTCATCACTGTGATCGGCCGTGATAGGTGTACGAATGTGTCTCAGAATGGTACATTTTGTTCGCCGGAAGCCTATTTACCGCCGTATGGACAATGAACACGTTCGAAAATATAGGGTAATCGAGCGAATTTCATATGGCTTTAGATGCACAATATTTAGTTTAGGGGTAAATTGTTCTGAATGTAAAACAAACGGAAACGGTGGAATCTATCTACATTGACAGTTTGATCCACAGGCTGTGAAAAAGTTCCGGCCAATATGGCGATGATCGTTTCACGTCCGAGGTGATGTGCGTATAGTATACATTCGATGATTTCCGAGTGGGTATTAATTAACGAGGTACCAAAATGACGTCAGAGGTGTTAATTACGCAATCTATACCACCTCTATACGTCGTTGTTAAACCCCTAACAATCCTTTGGTTGATTAACTTGAGCTTTACGACGTGGGCTATACCAGTAAACTTAAGGTTAGGCCTATAACATTCTTTTGTTGATTGATTGATTGGTTGGAGTTTCACGTCTAACTTATTTTAACAGCACCATTTTTTAGTCAATAATAGAACGTCATGTCTACATATATATTTTTATAAAGAGTAATCACACTGGCACAGGGATATATATATACTTAAAAACGTCAGATAAAAACAAATTGCGTCCATATAAGCCAAAGTCCATTCACACTGAACAGAATGATATACCGCTCGTAATTCATGGGTTCGTCCTATTTACGACAGACTCCCATTGCAAGTCTTTGCGCATGGTCTGCAGTTTCGTAGACTGCCATAAAATAAAAACCTTATTGTCTGTAAGTATATCGACTATAATGGCATATGTGACGTGCCCGTTGTAAATCTCTCGCATTTTGGTCGCAACTTCTAATTGGAGTTTTTTTTAAAACACCGAGATTTACTCCGAACAAGCCCTGCATTGTTAGCTGCAGTAGATCTATATTTTTACATATATATATTTACGTCCCATTCCATGAAGATGTTCTATAAAAATAATGTTTGACGAATTCTCCATTTTAAGTTTTTTGCTCTGTGAATTCATGAACAGTTTCTACATGCAGGCAGTAACACCTTGGTCATCACAATCCGGAAAGCTGTGGAAAGGGAGATAATCATGCCTGGAGAAATGAAACGTTTTAAAAAACCGGCATGCATAAATTACGGCATATCCGAAGGCAATGGAATCAACCAACAAGTCTGATTCATGAATATATGTTTCTATCACAGGGATGTTATTTCCATGATATGCCAAGGGAAATTTCAAATGTGATTTTTTCCCTTTGTGAAAACGTGGACAATAGACTCTCAAATCACAGCCACTCGTAACGTGTAGGCCTAAGGTTTCACAAAATGTTTTGCATGTGAGACTTGTTATAAAAAGCTGGAGGGGGGGGGGGGGGGGGACTTTTTTGAGTCCGGATTTGAGGTTTGTCATAAAATGCTAAGGCGGTGTCAATTACAATTAGATCGACACGAAACTCATCTGTACTACGCACATAATCTGGGACGTGATACGATCATCGCCATTTTGGCCGGAACTTTTCACAGCCTGAGGTTAAAACTGCCAATGTAGATAGATTCCGGAGTTTCCATTTGTTTAACATTCAGAACACAATTTATTCCTATAAACTAAACATTGTCCATCTAAAGCCATATGGAATTTTATGCTTGCTGGTGTGTTTATTGTGAACACGGCGGTAATTCGGCTTCCGGCGAACAAAATCTACGATTTTGATAACCTTTCACGGCCGAGCTATAAGTGAGGACAGCGAAATAACGACAAATCATGCAAGGTTTTGCCGAATGACACAAAACTTGGCACGATTGTTATTTGGACTGGACTATTGAGCAAACTTTTCACAGAGTCCAATTTTTTCTACGAAGTCTTGAATTCAAGATGACGGCGAGAATGTCGCACGTTTAAATTAAATGGGTTTACTCCTAACTCTTAGCGATAGGCCTACATTTTTTAGGTTGTGCTTATTTTAACCCATACCTATTATCTATGTGTGTTACATATTCGCCACATATTTATTTTTACAATTTACATGTTACATGTATTGCCTTTTCTCGAGAT